>JBBDGP010005569.1:0-115000 GCA_037952835.1 Lithobates septentrionalis
AACAGATGTAGGACTTTTAGTAGACCTGTGTGAATGAAGCCTACATATACTTTGGGTCTCCAATCACACCGTCCTCTGTTCAGGGAATTCCTCTCATAGTCTTTCCATATCAAACAATAAAACATCAGATACAATGTATAAAAAAAATACATTGTTTCTAAACATGCCGACACATGTCCCCCCCCCCATCCATTTGTATTCCTTGCACCCCTCTGCGTTGTCAGAGATTTCCTCGGCGGGGGGGGTGGGGGGTATTTGGGTAGCAGATCACAGATTAGCATTGACACCTTCGCTCCCCCCCCCTCCCCTCCTCACATCAGAGGTGTGAAATCCCCCCCCCCCCTCCCATTTCCCTGTTTGCTTTGAAAGGAGATTTCATGTCGCTTCTATTGACTTGCAAACAAGCTCTGAGCTCCAGTAGCCAAAAATGGTGGCAGCTCGGAGTTCCTGGGCCCACCCCCCCCCCCCCCCCTATGGTCTGGGTGCATTATAGGGGCCCAACACTGGAATCATACAATCCCCCTGATTGTGTGCAAAGCATCCGATAATGTGTGATAGTGTGAAGTCATCAATGACAGGAAAGGTGCAAAATCTGCTGGGAATCCGGCTACTGGATACAAAAAGTTATGGCGGGATGGTGTAGGGGCTGAAGGTAAAAAAAAAAAAAAACAACATATAAAAACTAAATATAATACAGCGCACCCCCTTTAAAAATACCAATGCAATAAAAAAAAAAAAAAGAAAAGAAAATTGGTGCTACGCAACCCATAATTTTTTTATTCAACAATTACATTTTTTTTATTTTGTTTTATTTTTTTATTTTTTTATGCACAATTTTATCTACATAAATGAATTTTAGATGCAGCACATACAAATGTATTAAAAAAAACAACAACATATAAACTAAATATAATACAGCGCACCCCCTTTAAAAAATACCAATGAAATAAAAAAACAAAACAAAACAACAATATAATGTCACAATCAAATGAGAACAATTAATAAATAAAATATTAATCTTGGATGCAGTACATACAAATGTATTAAAATACACATTACAACATATAAATCAAATATACAGTGCCTTGAAAAAGTATTCAGATCCCTTATTTATTTATACACAAATCAATAAAGTTACATAAATACACAAATAAATATACAAATAAAGATACATAAACAAACACATAAATAAATATACATATAAAGATACAGTGCCTTGAAAAAGTATTCATACCCCTTGAAATCTCCCACATGTTGTCATGTTACAATCAAAAATGTAAATGTATTTTATTGGATTTTATGTGATAGACCAACACAAAGTGTCACATAATTGTGAAGTGGAAGAAAAATGATAAATTATACAAATAAATATGTGAAAAGTGGGGGGGGGGGGGGGCATTTGTATTCAGCCCCCTTTACTCTGATAACTAAAATCTAGTGGAACCAATTGCCTTCAGAAGTCACCTAATTAGTAAATAGAGTCCACCTGTGTGTCATTTCATCTCAGTATAAATACAGCTGTTCTGTGAAGCCCTCAGAGGTTTGTTGGAGAACCTTAACAACCTGAACAAACAGCATCATGAAGGCCAAGGAACACACCAGACAGGTCAGGGATAAAGTTGTGGAGAAGTATAAAGCAGGGTTAGGTTATAAAAATATCTCCCAAGCTTTGAACATCTCACGGAGCTCTGTTCAATCCATCATCGGAAAATGGAAAGAGTATGGCACAACTACAAACCTACCAAGACATGGCCGTCCACCTAAACTGACCGGCCGGGCAAGGAGAGCATTCATCAGAGAAGAGCCAAGAGATCCATGGTAATTCTGGAGGAGCTGCAGAGATCCACAGCTCAGGTGGGAGAATCTGTCCACAGGACAACTATTAGTCGTGGTTCTCCACAAATCTGCCCTTTATGGAAGAGTGACAAGAAGAAAGACATTGGAGAAAGAAAGTCATAAGAAGTCCCTGTTTGTAGTTTGTGAGAAGCCATGTGGAGGACACAGCAAACATGTGGAAGAAGGTGATCTGGTCATATGAGACCAAAATTCAACTTTATGGCCTAAAAGTAAAACGCTATGTGTGGGGAAAACTAACACTGCACATCACCCTGAACACACCATCCCCACCGTGAAACATGGTGGTGGCAGCATCATGTGGTGGGGATGTTTTTCTTCAGCAGGGACAGGGAAGCTGGTCAGAGTTGATGGGAAGATGGATGAAGACAAATACAGGACAATCTTAGAAGAAAACCTGTCTGCAAAAGACTTGAGACTGGGGGGAGGTTCACCTTCCAGCAGGACAACGACCCGAAACATCCAGCCAGAGCTACAATGGAATGGTTTACATCAAAGCATATTCATGTGTTAGAATGGCCCAGTCACAGTCCAGACCTAAATCCCATTGAGAATCTGTGGCAAGACTTGAAAATTGCTGTTCACAGACGCTTCTCCATCCAATCTGACAGAGTTTGAGATATTTTACAAAGAAGAATGGGCAGAAATGTCCTCTCTAGATGTGCAAAGCTGGTAGAGACACCCCCAAAAAGACTTGTAGAGAAAGGGGGTTCTACAAAGTATTGACTCCGGGGGGCGCCATACAATGCCCCCTCCCCCCCACACTTTTCACATATTTATTTGTATCATTTATCATTTTCCTTCCACTTCACAATTATGTGACACTTTGTGTTGGTCGATCACATAAAATCCCAATAAAATACATTTGGTTGTAACATGACAAAATGTGGGAAAATGTCAAGGGGTATGAATACTTTTTCAAGGCACTGTAATACAGCACCCCATTAAAATTACCAGTGGAATAAAAAAAAAAACATAAAAAAATAACACTATGTCACAAGCATTTGAAAATAATAATAATATTATAAAATGTATCTCAAATCTCTGCAACAATAAAATAACTGTATCCCTTGTAATAAACCAAATATAATACAGCGCACCGCCTTTAAAAATACCAATGAAATAAAAAAAAAAACAATATAATGACACAATCAAATGAGAACAATAATAAAGGAAAATAATCATATAAAATATCTTTGATCTGTATAAATTAATCTACTGCAGGGCCTACTGTATTCAAAAACACCTTACAGCACACCCCCTTTAAAACACCAACAGAATAAAAAAATAACACTATAATGTTACAATCCAATGAGAATAATAATACAATAAATAAATAAAAAATATTAAACATCTTTTACCTTTATAAAATTCGTCTTGGATGCAGTACATACAAATGTAATAAATAACACCTTACAACATTTAAACCAAATATAATACAGCAACCCCCATTAAAATAGCAAAGGAATTTAAAAAAAAAAAAAAAAACACTATAATGTCACAATAAAATGAGAACAATAATAACATAAAATAATAAAATAAAATATCTTTGATCTGCATAAATGAATCTTGAATGCATTGCATACAAATGTAATAAATAACACCTTGCAACATATAAATCAAATATAATACAGCACACCCCCTTTAAAATACCAATGGAATAAAAAAAATATATAATAATATAGTGTCACAATCAAATGAGAAAAATAATAATAATATACAATTAAATTAAACAATAATATAAAATATCTTATATTTATATAAATTAATCTTGGATGCAGCAAAATATAATAAATTAAAACATATAAAATATCCTTTATCTTTATAAAATGAATCTTGGATGCAGAACATATAAAATGTAATAAAAAACATCTTACAACCAAATATAATACAGCACGCCCCCCCCCCCCCCCCTTTAAAATACCAATGGAATAAAAAAAAAATAACAATATAGTGTCACAATCAAATGAGAAAAAAAAAAACATAAAATAAATAAAATAATAACATAAAATTTCTTTGATCTGTATAAATGAATCTTGGATGCATTGCATACAAATGTAATAAATAACACCTTGCAACATATAAATCAAATATAATACAGCACTCCCACTTTAAAATACGAATGGAATAAAAAAATAAATAACAATATAGTGCCACAATCAAATGAGAAAAATAATAATAATATACAATTAAATTAAATAATAATATAAAATCTTATATTTATATAAATGAATATTGGATGCAGTACATACGAATGTATTCAAAAACACCCTACAGCGTATAAACCAAATATAATACAGCACACCCCCTTTGAAATACCAATGGAATTAAAAAATAACACTATAATGTCACAATCCAATGAGAATAATAAGATATAATAAATGAAAAACATATAAAATATCCTTTATCTTTATAAAAATGAATCTTGGATGCCGTACATACAAATGTAATTAATAACACCTTACAACCAAATATAAAACAGCATGCCCCCCCCCCCTCCTTGTAAATACCAATGGACTAAAAAATAACACAATCTAATGTGAATAATAACAATATAAATAAAATTAAATAATAAAATAAACAATATAAATAAAATTAAATAATAAAATATTTTATCTTTGTAAATGAATATTGGGTGCAGCACATACAAATGTGTTAAAAAAATACTTTACAGCATATAAATTAAAATAAATAACAGTGACAATAATTATAATAAGTGACAATGTAAAGTGAGTCTATAAATAAACCCAGAAGTCCAACAGTATTATGTTTGTGAGGGTTTATTTATAGACACACGTTACATTGTCACTTATTATCATTATTATTATTGTCACTGTTATTACAGGAGATACAGTTATTTTATTGTTGCAGAGATTTAAGACACATTTTTATAATATTATTATGGCATTATGGTGTTTTTTTTATTTGTGTGTGTGTGTGGGTGGGGGGGGGGGGGGTGTCACTGTATTATAATGGATTATATGTTATAGAAAGTGATGAGTGAAGTGATTCTTTAAAATCATTTGAAAAACTGAAAATTGCTCAAAAGTACTCTTTTTAATTTTTAATTTTTTTTTACTGGGTGTGTTTTTCGCGTATTTGGAGGAATTTGGTTTTTTAATTTTTTTTTTTTTAAATGGGTTTATATGTTATAGAAAGTGATGAGTGAAGTGATTCTTTAAAATCATTTGAAAACTGAAAATTGTTTAAAAGTACTCTTTTTGATTTCTTTTTTTTTTTTACTGGATGTGTTTTTTGGTGTATTTGGAGGAATTTGGTTTGTTAATTTTAGTTTATTTCATTTAAGTTGATATTTTGAAGATCAGTAGTATGGCTATACTGCTGTTTTTATTTGATATAAAAAAGAAACCTTTGCATGTTTATCAGTCTATTTATTATCTATCAGTCTATTTATTATTCTGCACAGCAGTGCTTTATAAAGATAAAAATAAATATAAATATAAAAAAAAATATATATAAAAATAAATATAAAGCACGGCTGTGCAGCATAATATATAGAATGAGATTGTAAAAAAAAATAAAAATAATAAAAAGGCAAAAGAAGAGCCTGGTCATGTGACTTGTCATGAATTTGAGTTTTGAAAAAATAAAATAATAAGATACAAAGCCAAGCGGGTAGTAGAATTAAAAAGGAGCTTTCGCTGCAATAATCACCTTCAGTTCAGTGCTATCCCCCACGCAGAAGGTGTGCTCCTCCAGCAGGTGGCGCTTCTCTGCTGGGTTGAATGACAGCCAACATCAATCAACCTACTCTCTCTGAGCCCAGGCTGTCATGGACCCGCCTCCAGGGGGGGGGTCATCATTCAGTCTGGGCTCATAGTACTACTGTACTGAACTGTGCTGTGATGTCATCACAAGGGGGCTGCTCACTGTAAGGACCGCCCACCGCCGCCAGATGGAGAGCAAGGACCTGGGACAGACCAGCAGAGAAGAAGTTTTACTTACCCGCTCCTCCATGCAGCTTCTATTCCTCCACACTCCATTGGTCTGAGGTCCTGATGTCATCACTGCACGTGATGATGTGCAGGGGGGGCGGCGTGAGGGAGGGAGCACCATCTGCTGGGGAGAACAGAGGATCAGGTAAGTAAATACTGTTTCTGGTCTCCCCTAGACAAAACAAGACAAGGTCATCCAGCGCCCAGGGCAAGGATAACAAACTGCCCCCCCCCCTTCCCCTTAGGGTTAGAGTCAGGGCACCCCCATCCTTGGAATAAACCATTGCAGCCAGGGCAACTGCCCCTCCTGCCCCCCCCCCCCCTTGTTCCGGAGTGTGGGATTATTTTTACATTTTGGGTTTTGGCAAAAATTATGCAAAAGGGAAATGATGAGAAAATAGAACACCCCCCCCCCCCGTATGTTATGGAGAAGAGGATAGGGGAGGTGTTCTGTAGTCCTGTCCTAGAGTGAGAACGCTCCATAGATACAATACAGGAAGTGAGAGTTGTCCCCCTGGGACAGGAAGTGAGCAAAGATGACAAACTGCCCCCCCTTCCCCTTAGGGTTAGAGTCAGGGCACCCCCATCCTTGTAATAAACCATTGTGCCCGGGGCAACTGCCCCTCCTGCCCCCCCCCCCCCCCCCTTGTCCCGGAGTGTGGGATTATGTTTACATTTTGGGTTTTGACAAAAATGATGCAAAAGGGAAATAATGATGAGAAAATAGAACACCCCCCCCTCCCTTATGTTATAGAGAAGAGGAGAAGGGGGAGGCGTTCTGTAGTTCCGTTCCTAGAGTTACAACGCTCCATAGATACAGCGTTGTCACCCTGGGACAGGAAATGAGTTACTGGCAGGATCACTAGAAGAAATAAAGGAAAAAAACCTGAAAAAAAAGAAGAAAAGAAGAAAAGAAATGCAGCCGCCATATCTAAGGACCGGTGGTAACATTTCTGCTCCTGGGTTTAGAGAACTCTGTAAATCGTTTTGCAGTTTGGAATGAAACGAAGGTTTTGCAGGTTGCAGCTCACAGCAGCGTCCCGTTCACAGCCCATTGTGTCCCTCTTTGAACTGTTTGTTCTATAGAGCGCGTCCTCTTCTCTGTATAGAAATGCCCCACACTCCAGTCCTAGGAAGTCCTTTATGGGGGGCCTCATGAGAATGAATCAGGGGGGATATTTGTAGATAAACAAACAATTAGGCCGTTTACAAACCCTTCTGTTTCCTGGCCGCAGGGTAAGGAAAGGGTTAAACAATGCAAAGCCCCCCCTTGCATGTGTTATGGTAATGAGCCGGGGCTGCTGTGTCCAGGGCAGGTGGTCACCTGGCTTCTGCCAACAATGGGCTTGTGTATTGAGGCCAGACAGGTCCTCTTCTCAGAAGACCCAACAGGTCCCTCCAATCCACACCCTGCGCATATTCATAGAGCTTCGCTGGTGACAACACCCCTCTTGGGTTCTCTCCATGATGGCTTTTTTATTTTATTTGTAGTAATAGTTACATTTTCAGGACAAACTTTTTTTGGGGGTCCCCCCCCCTTCTTCTCATACTGCTTGGACCTTAGAAGAAAAGGGGGGGGGGGGTGGCCCCTGAAATCCTGTCCAGAAAATTTAACTGTTACTGAAAATAACAAAGTATCATGGAGAGAACTCAACTGCTTCCCTGCATATTCAGAGATACAAAGTATCAACAGAAATATATTGATCTTGTAATATATTGATCAGGTTCCCCCCCTTCTTCTCATACTGCTTGGACCTTAGAAGAAGCGGGAAATCCTGTCCTGAAAATGTAACTATTACTACAAATAAAAAAAGTATAATGGAGAGAACTCAAGTCTGTCTCTGCATAGTCAGAGATACAAAGTATCAACTTACAGTGCCTTGAAAAAGTATTCATACCCCTTGAAATTTCCCCACACTTTGTTACAACCAAAAAACATAAATGTATTTTATTGGGATTTTATGTGATAGACCAACACAAAGTGTCACATAATTGTGAAGTGGAAGGAAAATGATAAATGATACAAATAAATATATAAAAAAGTGTGGGGGGGGGGGGGGGGGCATTTGTATGGCGCCCCCCGGAGTCAATACTTTGTAGATCCCCCTTTCTCTACAAGTCTTTTTGGGGGTGTCTCTACCAGCTTTGCACATCTAGAGAGGGACATTTTTTGCCCATTCTTCTTTGTAAAATATCTCAAGCTCTGTCAGATTGGATGGAGAGTGTCTGTGAACAGCAATTTTCAAGTCTTGCCACAGATTCTCAATGTGATTTAGGTCTGGACTGTGACTGGGCCATTCTAACACATGAATATGCTTTGATGTAAACCATTCCATTGTAGCTCTGGCTGGATGTTTCGGGTCGTTGTCCTGCTGGAAGGTGAACCTCCCCCCCGGTCTCAAGTCTTTTGTAGACTCTTATGCCGCGTACACACGGTCGGACTTTGTTCGGACATTCCGACAACAAAATCCTAGGATTTTTTCTGACGGATGTTGGCTCAAACTTGTCTTGCATACAAACGGTCACACAAAGTTGTCGGAAAATCTGATCGTTCTGAACGCGGTGACGTAAAACACGTACGTCAGGGCTATAAACGGGGCAGTAGCCAATAGCTTTCATCTCTTTATTTATTCTGAGCATGCGTGGCACTTTGTCCATCGGATTTGTGTACACACGATCGGAATTTCCGACAATGGATTTTGTTGTCGGAAAATTTTATATCCTGCTCTCAAACTTTGTGGGTCGGAAAATCCGATGGAAAATGTGTGATGGAGCCTACACACGGTCGGAATTTCCAACAACAAGGTCCTATCACACAAAAGTCCGACCGTGTGTACGCGGCATAACAGGTTTTCTTCTAAGATTGTCCTGTATTTGTCTCCATCCATCTTCCCATCAACTCTGACCAGCTTCCCTGTCCCTGCTGAAGAAAACCATCCCCACCACATGATGCTGCCACCACCATGTTTCACGGTGGGGATGGTGTGTTCAGGGTGATGTGCAGTGTTAGTTTTCCCCACACATAGCGTTTTACTTTTAGGCCATAAAGTTGAATTTTGGTCTCATGTGACCAGATCACCTTCTTCCACATGTTTGCTGTGTCCTCCACATGGCTTCTCACAAACTACAAACAGGACTTCTTATGACTTTCTTTCTCCAATGTCTTTCTTCTTGTCACTCTTCCATAAAGGGCAGATTTGTGGAGAACACGACTAATAGTTGTCCTGTGGACAGATTCTCCCACCTGAGCTGTGGATCTCTGCAGCTCCTCCAGAGTTACCATGGACCTCTTGGCTCTTCTCTGATGAATGCTCTCCTTGCCCGGCACGGTCAGTTTAGGTGGACGGCCATGTCTTGGTAGGTTTGCAGTTGTGCCATACTCTTTCCATTTTCCGATGATGGATTGAACAGAGCTCCGTTAGATGTTCAAAGCTTGGGAGATTCTTTTATAACCTAACCCTGCTTTATATTTCTCCACAACTTTATCCCTGACCTGTCTGGTGTGTTCCTTGGCCTTCATGATGATGTTTGTTCACTAAGGTTCTCTAACAAACCTCTGAGGGCTTCACAGAACAGCTGTATTTATACTGAGATTAAATTACACACAGGTGGACTCTATTTACTAATTAGGTGACTTCTGAAGGCAATTGATCCCTCTAGATTTTAGTTAGGGGTATCAGAGTAAAGGGGGCTGAATACAAATGCCCCCCCCCCCCACACTTTTCACATATTTATTTGTATCATTTATCATTTTCCTTCCACTTCACAATTATGTGACACTTTGTGTTGGTCTATCACATAAAATCCCAATGAAATACATTTACGTTTTTGGTTGTAACATGACAAAATGTGGGAAAACTTCAAGGGGTATGAATACTTTTTCAAAGCACTGTAGATATATTGATCTTGTGATGTATATATATTATTTTATTACATATACAGTTATTTTATTATATTATTATTTTATTACATGTATTGTTATTTTATTATATATATATTATATTATTATTTTATTACATATATTATTAAATATATTATATTATCACATATATTGTTACTTTATTATATATATTACCGTATATTATTATTATTATATTACGTATATTGTAGTTTTATTACATATATTATATAAATATATCTATTATATTATTATTTTATTACATATATTGTTATTTTGATATATATATATTTTTTTATTTTTTTTTCTCTCATTGTTGTCTACTAATAAATACAAAAATTTGGGGATGCGCTTACATGGTGGTCATTAGAGAAGAGATGACCTCTGCCTGTTCAGATAAGTGGTTGGCAGACGCAGGTCATGTGACCCCCCCCCCATAGTAATCAGTCTTCAGCTCTCACATTCCTGTGATGGAACACCAGCCAGGTTTATTGGGGCCCCCACTGTGCGCTCACACTGATAATCCCCGCTCAGCAGATGGGACACACACTGCACATGTTCCGTCCTCCCCGCCTGATAGGGAGCACAATCCCTCTGTTGTTTTAGGAGTTTAGAACTGAAGTTTAATCTGCTTATATTTGTCCTTCCCTGCCCCGCCCCCCCCCTTCTCCCCTCATCAACATGCTAATGATATTTTTATATAACACCTTTCTGTTTTCATGGCATACCTTATTTGGGATCCAGCGACATCATCACTGGGTCTCTGTGCTTCTCTATGCAATGCTGGCAGATCATGGCTATGATTAACCACTTCAATACTGGGCACTTTCACCCCCTTCCTGCCCAGACCAATTTTCAGCTTTCAGCGCTGTCACACTTTGAATGACAATTGCGCGGCCATGTGACACTGTACACATAGGACATTTTTATCATTTGTTTTCACACAAATAGAGATTTCTTTTGGTGGTATTTAATTACCTCTGGGGGGTTTTATTTTTTATTAAATAAAAAAAAAAAAAAAAAAAAAAAAAATGTTTTTTTCCATTTCTGTTATAAAATTTTGCAAATAAGTAACTTTTTTTCTTCATTGATGGCCAATGATGAGGCTGCACTGTTAGGCACTGATAGGCGGCATTGATGGGCACTGATGAGGCTGCACTAATTGGCACTGATGAAGCTGCACATCAGGAAACCGGTTTTGACACCGGTCACCCGATTGGCTGAAAGGACAGGCGATCCTATTGGACGCTTAGGTGGTGGAGGGGAGGAGCTGGCAGCCGCCATGGAGGAACTGTCACGGAGCCGCTGCACCACGCTGCCTGCCGATGGGGTAAGTGCCGGACCAACCGGAAAATAGCGGGGGGTGGTGCCGCTTTTGAAGGATTGTTGTTTGCTGCCCCACCCCCCAAAAAAAGAAAATACCAGCCGCCAATGCTGATGGGCACTGATATGCTGCACTGATGGGCACTGATTGGCATTGATGGGGCTGCACAGATAATCAGTGTAAATGTCCGCTGTCACAGGATCGCCGGTTATCGGCTTTCCTTTCCTCTTTTTTTTTTTTTTTTTCTTTTGAAAATTAATAACTTTTTTTTCTGTTTCTGTTATAAAATTTTGCAAATAAGTATTTTTTTTTCACTGATGGGCACTAATGAGGCTGCACTGATGAGCACGGGATTGGCACTGATGAGGCGGCTTTAATGGACACTGAGCACTGATGAGGCAGTGCAGATGGGGACTGATTAGGTGGCAATGATGGGCAATGATAAGGCAGTACTGATAGGCGGCACTGACGGGCACTGATAAGGCGGTACTGATAGGCGGCACTGATGGGCACTGATAAGGAGGCACTGATAAGGCGGTACTGATAGGCGGCACTGATAGACACTGACTGGCATTGATGGGGCTGCACTGATAATCAGTGTAAATGTCCGCTGTCACAGGATCGCCGGTTATTGGCTTTCCATTCCTCACACAGTGACAACGCTGAGGAAAGGAAATGCCGATAACCAGCATTTGGTAGCATAAG
Source organism: Lithobates septentrionalis (assembly GCA_037952835.1). Classification (NCBI taxonomy): domain Eukaryota; kingdom Metazoa; phylum Chordata; class Amphibia; order Anura; family Ranidae; genus Lithobates; species Lithobates septentrionalis. Next base: position 11,738 of record JBBDGP010005569.1, read on the forward strand.
AAGAGCTGTGATTGGGCACAGCTGATTACATGGTAAAGAGCCAATGTGGTGTGCTTTGTCCGAGGGACATAGCTTACTACTGATAGCCGCACTGCATGCCCCTGGGGGCGCACATGAGCAGCGTCACTGGGAGGACATCATATGACGTCCATAGAAAGTACAGGCCGGCAACTCGACAGCTTCTCCATAGAAAATATTTATTTAAGCATTACAGCAATAACATCATCCAAAAATTGGGACGCGTTTCGGCCTTAGGCCTTGACGTCATATGATGTCCACCTGGAAGGAGTAGAGTCCTGCCCAGCCATTTGCTTTAGGCAGGGCGGGAACCGGTAAAGACCTACTGAGGATCTATACGTGTGGATATGAATAAGACCCACTGAGGATCGATACACGTGGCTATGAATAAGACCCACTGAGGATCGATATGTGTGGCTATAAATAAGACCTACTGAGGATCGATACGTGTGGCTATGAATAAGACCTACTGAGGGTCGATACGTGTGGCTATGAATAAGACCTACTGAGGGTCGGTACGTGTGGCTATGAATAAGACCAACTGAGGGTCGATACGTGTGGCTATGAATAAGACCTACTGAGGGTTGATACGTGTGGCTATGAATAAGACCTACTGAGGATCGACATGTGTGGCTATGAATAAGACCCACTGAGGATCGATACATGTGGCTATGAATAAGACCTACTGAGGATCGATATGTGTGGCTACAAATAAGACCTACTGAGAATCGATATGTGTGGCTATAAATAAGACCTACTGAGGATCGATACGTGTGGCTATGAATAAGACCTACTGAGGGTCGATACGTGTGGCTATGAATAAGACCTAATGAGGGTCGATACGTGTGGCTATGAATAAGACCTACTGAGGATCGATACGTGTGGCTATGAATAAGGCCTAATGAGGGTCGATACGTGTGGCTATGAATAAGACCCACTGAAGATCGATACGTGTGGCTAAGAATAAGACCCACTGAGGATCGATACGTGTGGCTATGAATAAGGCCCACTGAGGATCGATACGTGTGGCTATAAATAAGACCTACTGAGGATCGATACGTGTGGCTATGAATAAGACCTACTGAGGATCGATACACATGGCTATGAATAAGACCTACTGAGGATTGATACTTTGGCTATGAATAAGACCTACTGAGGATCGATACACATGGCTATGAATAAGACCCACTGAGGATCGATACGTGTGGCTATGAATAAGACCTACTGAGGGTCGATACGTGTGGCTATGAATAAGACCCACTGAGGATCGATACGTGTGGCTATGAATAAGACCCACTGAGGATCGATACGTGTGGCTATGAATAAGACCTACTGAGGATCGATACGTGTGGCTATGAATAAGACCTACTGAGGGTCGATACGTGTGGCTATGAATAAGACCTACTGAGGGTCGATACGTGTGGTTATGAATAAGACCCACTGAGGGTCGATACGTGTGGCTATGAATAAGACCCACTGAGGAGCGATACGTGTGGCTATGAATAAGACCTAATGAGGGTCGATACGCGTGGCTATGAATAAGACCCACTGAGGATCGATACGTGTGGCTATGAATAAGACCCACTGAGGATCGATACGTGTGGCTATGAATAAGACCTAATGAGGGCCGATACGCGTGGCTATGAATATGACCCACTGAGGGTCGATACGTGTAGCTTTGAATAAGACCCACTGAGGGTCGATACGTGTGGCTATGAATAAGACCCACTGAGGGTCGATACGTGTGGTTATGATTAAGACCCACTGAGGGTCGATACGTGTGACTATGAATAAGACCCACTGAGGATCGATACGTGTGGCTATGAATAAGACCCACTGAGGGTCGATACGTGTGGCTATGAATAAGACCTACTGAGGGTCGATACGTGTGGCTATGAATAAGACCCACTGAGGATCGATACGTGTGGCTATGAATAAGACCCACTGAGGGTCGATACGTGTGGTTATGATTAAGACCCAATGAGGGTCGATACGTGTGGCTATAAATAAGACCTACTGAGGATCGATACGTGTGGCTATGAATAAGACCTACTGAGGATCGATACACATGGCTATGAATAAGACCTACTGAGGATTGATACTTTGGCTATGAATAAGACCTACTGAGGATCGATACACATGGCTATGAATAAGACCCACTGAGGATCGATACGTGTGGCTATGAATAAGACCTACTGAGGGTCGATACGTGTGGCTATGAATAAGACCCACTGAGGATCGATACGTGTGGCTATGAATAAGACCCACTGAGGATCGATACGTGTGGCTATGAATAAGACCTACTGAGGATCGATACGTGTGGCTATGAATAAGACCTACTGAGGGTCGATACGTGTGGCTATGAATAAGACCTACTGAGGGTCGATACGTGTGGTTATGAATAAGACCCACTGAGGGTCGATACGTGTGGCTATGAATAAGACCCACTGAGGAGCGATACGTGTGGCTATGAATAAGACCTAATGAGGGTCGATACGCGTGGCTATGAATAAGACCCACTGAGGATCGATACATGTGGCTATGAATAAGACCCACTGAGGATCGATACGTGTGGCTATGAATAAGACCTAATGAGGGCCGATACGCGTGGCTATGAATATGACCCACTGAGGGTCGATACGTGTAGCTTTGAATAAGACCCACTGAGGGTCGATACGTGTGGCTATGAATAAGACCCACTGAGGGTCGATACGTGTGGTTATGATTAAGACCCACTGAGGGTCGATACGTGTGACTATGAATAAGACCCACTGAGGATCGATACGTGTGGCTATGAATAAGACCCACTGAGGGTCGATACGTGTGGCTATGAATAAGACCTACTGAGGGTCGATACGTGTGGCTATGAATAAGACCCACTGAGGATCGATACGTGTGGCTATGAATAAGACCCACTGAGGGTCGATACGTGTGGTTATGATTAAGACCCAATGAGGGTCGATACGTGTGGCTATGAATAAGACCCACTGAGGATCGATACGTGTGGCTATGAATAAGACCCACTGAGGATCGATACGTGTGGCAATGAATAATACCTAATGAGGGTCGATACGCGTGGCTATGAATAAGACCCACTGAGGGTCGATACGTGTGAGCCTGGAGGACTGTATGTTGTATTCGCTCAAATAAAAAAAATTTTGCAAAAGAGTTGCTTTGGTTCCGGCTACATTCCTTCATTCCCATGTGTTGGAGATGACAGAAGCTTTCCGTTGCACCTCACTTTCAGACATGGATACCTGACACAGGTGAGCAGCGGCTTGTTGTATACAGAGGATGAAGTACATGCTGTGCTGCCATCCTCCATGGCCGTATCCTAATCAGGACACACTATTGATGTATCTTCTGGGGGGTGTTGGTGGGGTATAGTCATAGCAAGCAGTAGGGAGATGCTGGGATCGGACGCACCCGGACGCGTTGGGTGCTGAGATTCCAGCGATGGTTGTAGCTCTCCGAGAGCAAAGCTTGCACCCGCAGCTGGCTGGTACTGGTCAGTGTTGTAGATGTCTTTTAACAGGTCCTCTTTACTTTTTTTTAGTGATGGCGTCAATTTAAATTGTAGTTTCAGGTATTTAAGTGTCAATTTAGCAGGTCTCATAAAAGGTCCAGGAACTCCCAACATCTTCTCTTAATACATCCATTATTGTGCAGTAAAGTTCCTTTGTGATCCCTCCGCAGTGAATCCCGCTCCTCTGCCTGAGTGCTAATTACAGGTGTGATTTCCAGAGAGTCGGGTGAAAGGTTTTTCCTCTCTGTGATCAAAGCTGGAGAGTTGGATGGTGGCCTTCAAATACTTTCCATCTGGGTGCTCAGCAATGCCCCCCCCCCATCCTCCTGAGATGACTCCTCCATGAGCTGGTTCAGGCATTAGGAATTGTGAATAGCTGTGATACGTAGGTGTGGGCTGATCATTGAAGGGTAGATTACGGTTCTGGAAGTAGAACCATCACTGGAAATGAAGAGCCAAGATCCTGATTGAGCTTCTCACAACGACTCGCCGTTTCCTGAAACTTCTGAGAACTGCAACAATTAATCGTTGTACGACACGCACCATCAATGCATGGACTTCTGACCGATACCGGGAGGGCTTCCTCTAGAATGGGAATAGATTCTGCTCTGCATATCGAGATGCTAAACTCTTACAGAGGACAAACTGGCGCCAATATGGCCGCATACATACAGTGGGGAAACAGAAAATTGTCTCAAATATTTACCTTAATTTTCCTTTCCTGGCACCAATCCACGGCAGTATACTTGTGCTTGTAGTTTCCCCTCCTACCACATGTATGCTGCCATCATTCTCCCGATGCCTGTGATCCTGGTGATGTACATGATGCCCATTAAGTTCTGAAAAAGTGGTGACGTCATGGTGGTGGGACGCTATGGGGGTCGGCAAGACCAGTCACAGGGTGCAGATGGTGCCTCTGCATTTACCCACTGACCACCAGTTTAAAATTTGCCCCTTTACATTGGTGGCCAGTGGGTGGAAGAATGCTCCTTACGCTGGTGGCCAGTGGGTGGAAGAATGCTCCTTACGCTGGTGGTCAGTGGGTGGAAGACATCCTTATACATTGGTGGGCAGTGGGTGAAAGACATCCTCATACATTGGTGGTCAGTGGGTGGAAGACATCCTCATACATTGGTGGTCAGTGGGCGGAAGACATCCTCATACATTGGTGGGCAGTGGGTGTAAGACATCCTCATATGTTGGTGGGCAGTGGGTGGAAGACATCCTCATACATTGGTGGGCAGTGGGTGGAAGACATCCTCATACATTGGTGGTCAGTGGGTGGAAGACATCCTTATACATTGGTGGTCAGTGGGTGGAAGACATCCTCATACATCGGTGGTCAGTGGGTGGAAGACATCCTTATACATTGGTGGTCAGTGGGTGGAAGACATCCTTATACATTGGTGGTCAGTGGGTGGAAGACATCCTCATACATTGGTGGTCAGTGGGTGGAAGACATCCTCATACATTGGTGGGCAGTGGGTGGAAGACATCCTCATACATTGGTGGTCAGTGGGTGGAAGACATCCTTATACATTGGTGGTCAGAGGGTGGAAGACATCCTTATACATTGGTGGTCAGAGGGTGGACAATATCATCATACATTGGTGGGTCAGAGGGTGAAAGATATCCTCATACATTGGCGGCCAGTGGGTGGAAGATATCCTCATACATTGGTGGGCAGTGGGTGGACAATAATCCTCATACATTGGTGGTCAGTGGGTGGAAGACATCCTCATACATTGGTGGTCAGTGGGTGGAAGACATCCTTATACATTGGTGGTCAGTGGGTGGAAGACATCCTCATACATTGGTGGTCAGTGGGTGGAAGACATCCTTATACATTGGTGGTCAGTGGGTGGAAGACATCCTTATACATTGGTGGTCAGTGGGTGGAAGACATCCTCATACATTGGTGGTCAGTGGGTGGAAGACATCCTCATACATTGGTGGGCAGTGGGTGGAAGACATCCTCATACATTGGTGGTCAGTGGGTGGAAGACTTCCTTATACATTGGTGGTCAAAGGGTGGAAGACATCCTTATACATTGGTGGTCAGAGGGTGGACAATATCATCATACATTGGTGGGTCAGAGGGTGAAAGATATCCTCATACATTGGCGGCCAGTGGGTGGAAGACATCCTCATACATTGGTGGGCAGTGGGTGGAAGACATCCTCATACATTTGTGGGCAGTGGGTGGAAGACATCCTCATACATTGGTGGTCAGTGGGTGGAAGACATCCTCATACATTGGTGGGCAGTGGGTGGAAGACATCCTCATACATTGGTGGTCAGTGGGTGGAAGACATCCTCATACATTTGTGGTCAGTGGGTGGAAGACATCCTTATACATTGGTGGTCAGTGGGTGGAAGACATCCTCATACATTGGTGGTCAGTGGGTGGAAGTCATCCTCATACATTGGTGGTCAGTGGGTGGAAGACATCCTCATACATTGGTGGGCAGTAAGTGGAAGACATCCTTATACATTGGTGGTCATAGGGTGGAAGACATCCTTATGCATTGGTGGTCAGTGGGTGGAAGACATCCTCATACATTGGTGGGCAGTAAGTGGAAGACACCCTCATATATTGGTGGTCAGTGGGTGGAAGACATCCTCATACATTGGTGGGCAGTGGGTGGAAAACATCCTCATATATTGGTGGTCAGTGGGTGGAAGACATCCTCAAACATTGGTGGTCAGTGGGTGGAAGACATCCTCATACATTGGTGGGCAGAGGGTGGAAGACATCCTTATACATTGGTGGTCAGAGGGTGGACAATATCATCATACATTGGTGGGTCAGTGGGTGGAAGACATCCTCATACATTGGTGATCATTGGGTGGATGACATCCTCTTACATTGGTATCAGTGGGAGGAAGAATGCCTTCTCACATTGGTGGTCAGTGGGAAGAGTGCTCCTTACACTGGTGGTCAGTGGGTGGGAGACATCCTCATACCTTGGTGGGTCAGTGGGTGGAAGACATCCTCTTACATTGGTGGGTCAGTGGGTGGAAGACATCCTCATACATTGGTGATCATTGGGTGGATGACATCCTCTTACATTGGTATCAGTGGGAGGAAGAATGCCTTCTCACATTGGTGGTCAGTGGGAAGAGTGCTCCTTACACTGGTGGTCAGTGGGTGGGAGACATCCTCATACCTTGGTGGTCAGTGGGTGGAAGACATCCTCTTACATTGGTGGTCAGTGGGTGGAAGACATCCTCATACCTTAGTGGTCAGTGGGTGGAAGACATCCTCTTACATTGGTGGTCAGTGGGTGGACAATAATCCTCATACATTGGTGGGTCAGTGGGTGGAAGACATCCTCATACCTTAGTGGTCAGTGGGTGGAAGACATCCTCTTACATTTGTGGTCAGTGGGTGGACAATAATCCTCATACATTGGTGGTCAGTGGGTGGAAGACATCCTCATACATTGGTGGGCAGTGGGTGGAAGACATCCTTATACATTGGTGGTCAGTGGGTGGAAGACATCCTCATACATTGGTGGGCAGTGGGTGGAAGACATCCTCATACATTGGTGGGCAGTGGGTGGAAGACATCCTCATACATTGGTGGTCAGTGGGTGGAAGACATCCTCATACATTTGTGGTCAGTGGGTGGAAGACATCCTTATACATTGGTGGTCAGTGGGTGGAAGACATCCTCATACATTGGTGGTCAGTGGGTGGAAGTCATCCTCATACATTGGTGGTCAGTGGGTGGAAGACATCCTCATACATTGGTGGGCAGTAAGTGGAAGACATCCTTATACATTGGTGGTCATAGGGTGGAAGACATCCTTATGCATTGGTGGTCAGTGGGTGGAAGACATCCTCATACATTGGTGGGCAGTAAGTGGAAGACACCCTCATATATTGGTGGTCAGTGGGTGGAAGACATCCTCATACATTGGTGGGCAGTGGGTGGAAAACATCCTCATATATTGGTGGTCAGTGGGTGGAAGACATCCTCAAACATTGGTGGTCAGTGGGTGGAAGACATCCTCATACATTGGTGGGCAGAGGGTGGAAGACATCCTTATACATTGGTGGTCAGAGGGTGGACAATATCATCATACATTGGTGGGTCAGTGGGTGGAAGACATCCTCATACATTGGTGATCATTGGGTGGATGACATCCTCTTACATTGGTATCAGTGGGAGGAAGAATGCCTTCTCACATTGGTGGTCAGTGGGAAGAGTGCTCCTTACACTGGTGGTCAGTGGGTGGGAGACATCCTCATACCTTGGTGGGTCAGTGGGTGGAAGACATCCTCTTACATTGGTGGGTCAGTGGGTGGAAGACATCCTCATACATTGGTGATCATTGGGTGGATGACATCCTCTTACATTGGTATCAGTGGGAGGAAGAATGCCTTCTCACATTGGTGGTCAGTGGGAAGAGTGCTCCTTACACTGGTGGTCAGTGGGTGGGAGACATCCTCATACCTTGGTGGTCAGTGGGTGGAAGACATCCTCTTACATTGGTGGTCAGTGGGTGGAAGACATCCTCATACCTTAGTGGTCAGTGGGTGGAAGACATCCTCTTACATTTGTGGTCAGTGGGTGGACAATAATCCTCATACATTGGTGGTCAGTGGGTGGAAGACATCCTCATACATTGGTGGGCAGTGGGTGGAAGACATCCTTATACATTGGTGGTCAGTGGGTGGAAGACATCCTCATACATTGGTGGGCAGTGGGTGGAAGACATCCTCATACATTGGTGGGCAGTGGGTGGAAGACATCCTCATACATTGGTGGTCAGTGGGTGGAAGACATCCTCTTACACTGGTATCAGTGGGAGGAAGACATCCTCATACCTTGGTGGTCAGTGGGTGGATGACATCCTCTTACATTGGTATCAGTGGGATAAAGAATGCCTTCTCACATTGGTGGTCAGTGGGAAGAGTGCTCCTTACACTGGTGGTCAGTGGGTGGGAGAATAGAACTCCATGCCGTGTTCTCACTGCTGATATAAGAATCTTGTACAATGCAGCTCCTACATTTCCTTCCCTTCTTTTCTACATTCTGTATCCCTTACGTTGTTAACTTGTTAAACCCATAAGTTCAATAAAGTTAGAATGCACAACAAATATTTGTCAGGTGCGGTTGGATGGAAAACGTTGGAGCGGAGTTGGGTTTTAACGACACCGTAATGCACATAATGGTGTTATATGGTGAAGAATTCTTGACCCCCCATCTCATTTGGCCATTACAGGGCCCAATAAAAGGAAGGCTCCCTATCTTCTCCTCCCTATGAAGCTCCATGCCTCGTAGCAGAGAGGAGGATAAGTGATACGTCCCCAGGAAACAGAAGTTTACTAGCAGACAGTAAGGAATCCTCAGACTTTGTGTGGGCCCGGTGATGGGACGAGCCAAAAAAAGAAAGAAACCCCCCCCCCCCAGTACCCAGGGTCACATTTCATTACATTGTAACAAGTTCTTCAGCTGTTTGTCATAATGGGGACATTAGCGGGACCGAGGGGAGTCCTACAAATCTACATATCAAACGTTTTGTCAAAGGCAACCAGATTCCTCCTCACCTGTCCTTCTAAACCTGAGTGCCATCTTGGATAACAACCCAATTGGTTGATATGGGTGGCTGCTGACTTGGTATGAGCCTAGTCCAGTCTCTGTACATCAGAGCTCATAATGGGAGAGGGAGAAGCAGCACAAGGAGCCAATCAGTCATGCTGCAGTGCTTATATGCTAACAAGGAGCTCATTAGTCTTACCCTGTTTCCACTGATCATCCTTGAGATGTTTCTACAACTTGACTGGACTCCACCTGTGGTAAATTCAGTTGATTGGACATGATTTGGAAAGGCACACACCTGTCTATAGAAGGTCCCACAGGTAACAGTGCATGTCAGAGCACAAACCAAGCCATGAAGGCCAAGGAATTGTCTGTAGACCTCGGAGACAGGATTGTATGGAGGAACAGAAACATTTCTGCAGCATTGAAGGTCCCAATGAGCACAGTGGCCTCCATCATCTGTAAATGGAAGACGTTTGGAACCACCAGGACTCTTCCTAGAGCGGGCCGCCCGGCCAAACTGAGCGATCGGGGGAGGAGGGCCTTAGTCAGGGAGGTGACCAAGAACCCGATGGTCACTCTGACAGAGAACCAGTGTTTCCCTGTGGAGAGAAGAGAACCTTCCAGAAGAACAACCATCTCTGCAGCCCTCCACCAATCAGGCCTGTATGGTAGAGAGGCCGGACGGAAGACACTCCTCAGTAAAAGGCACATGACAGCCTGGAGTTTACCAAAAGGCACCTGAAGGACTCTCAGACCATCAGAAACAAAATTCTCTGGTCTGATGATACAAAGATTGAACTCTTTGGCCTGAATGTCAAGCCTCATGTCTGGAGGAAACCAGGCACCGCTCATCACCTGACCAATACCATCCCTACAGTGAAGCATGGAGGTGGCACCATCGTGCTGTGGGGATGTTTTTCAGCGGCAGGAACTGGGAGACTAGTCAGGAAGGAGGGAAAGATGAATGCAGCAATGTACAGAGACATCCTAAATGAAAACCTGCTGCAGAGCGCTCTGGACCTCAAACCTCAGACTGGGACGAGGGTTCATCTTCCAACAGGACAACGACCCTAAGCACACAGCCAAGATAACAAAGGAGTGACTACGGGACAAATCGGTGAATGTCCTTGAGTGGTCCAGCCAGAGCCCAGACTTGAACCCGATTGAACATCTCTTGAGAGATCTGAACATGGCTGTGCACCGACCCTCCCCATCCAAACCGATGGAGCTTGAAGAGGTCCTGCAAAGAAGAATGGGAGAAACTGCCCAAAAATAGGAGTGCCAAGCTTGTAGCATCATACTCAACAAGACTGGAGGCTGTAATTGGTGCCAAAGGAGCTTCACCAAAGTATTGAGCAAAGGCTGTGATACTTATGTACATGGGAGGAGCCTGTGATACTTATGTATGTGGGAGGAGCCTGTGATACTTATGTACATGGGAGGAGTCTGTGATACTTATGTACATGGGAGGAGTCTGTGATACTTATGTACATGGGAGGAGTCTGTGATACTTATGTACATGGGAGGAGTCTGCGATACTTATGTACATGGGAGTAGCCTGCGATACTTATATACATGGGAGGAGTCTGTGATACTTATGTACATGGGAGGAGCCTGCGATACTTATGTACATGGGAGGAGCCTGTGATACTTATGTACATGGGAGGAGCCTTTAATACTTATGTACATGGGAGGAGTCTGTGATACTTATGTACATGGGAGGAGCCTGTGATACTTATGTACATGGGAGGAGTCTGTGATACTTATGTACATGGGAGGAGCCTGCAATACTTATGTACATGGGAGGAGCCTGTGATACGTATGTACATGGGAGGAGCCTGTGATACTTATGTACATGGGAGGAGCCTGTAATACTTATGTACATGGGAGGAGCCTGTGATACTCACGTACATGGGAGGAGCCTGTGATACGTATGAACATGGGAGGAGCCTGTGATACTTATGTACATGGGAGGAGCCTGTGATACTTATGAACATGGGAGGAGCCTGTGATACTTATGTACATGGGAGGAGCCTGTGATACTTATGAACATGGGAGGAGCCTGTGATACTTATGTATATGGGAGGAGCCTGTGATACTTATATACATGGGAGGAGCCTGTGATACTTATGTACATGGGAGGAGCCTGTGATACTTATGTACATGGGAGGAGCCTGTGATACTTATGTACATGGGAGGAGCCTGTAATACTTATGTACATGGGAGGAGCCTGTGATACTTATGTACATGGGAGGAGCCTGTGATACTTATGTACATGGGAGGAGCCTGTAATACTTATGTACATGGGAGGAGCCTGTGATACTTATGTACATGGGAGGAGCCTGTAATACTTATGTACATGGGAGGAGCCTGTGATACTTATATACATGGGAGGAGCCTGTGATACTTATGTACATGGGAGGAGCCTGTGATACTTATGTACATGGGAGGAGCCTGTAATACTTATGTACATGGGATTTTTTCATTTTATTACATTTTGCAAAGATTTCAAACAAACTTCTTTCACGTTGTCATTATGGGCTATTGTTTGTAGAATTTTGAGGAAAATAATTAATTTAATCCATTTTGGAATAAGGCTGTAACATAACAAAATGTGGAAAAAGTGAAGCACTGTGAATACTTTCCAGATGCGCTGTAAATCATTTGACTGGCCAGAGTTGGAGCGCCATCCTGGTTCCAATATCTCTGAATTTTGGTTGTTGCAGAAAAGATGAGAAAAGTCAGCAATGGCCTTCTAGATTTACTAAGAGTGCATCCAGAGATATTCGGAGAGGGCGGACAGTTCCTTACCAACCAACCCTTCTCCTCTTTTTAGTTTTGCTGAGTGTCTTGGTGTTGACTTTTGAAGGATTGGGTGGGGGTTGGGAGAGCCATCGTAAATACACCAAAGGCTTGTATTTCTGTAGCCTCATCTAGCCATGTTCAAGCCTCTGGATCACAGCCTCCTCCTGTAGGGATTGAAGGAACCTCCGTCCTCCTCATTCCCAGGATCACAATGATTGTCTAAAGAGATTCCCAGGTCATCGTTACTTCAACAACCATTCTGTACATTCTCATGGACCCCATTAATCACTATTACTATTGTTTCAATTATTATAATGCCCCGTACACACGGTCAGACTTTGTTCGGACATTCCGACAACAAAATCCTAGGATTTTTTCTGACGGATGCTGGCTCAAACTTGTCTTGCATACACACGGTCACACAAAGTTGTCGGAAAATCCGATCGTTCTGAACGCGGTGACGTAAAACACGTACGTCGGGACTATAAACGGGGCAGTGGCCAATAGCTTTCATCTCTTTATTTATTCTGAGCATGCGTGGCACTTTGTGCGTCGGATTTGCGTACACATGATCGGAATTTCCGACAACGGATTTTGTTGTCGGAAAATTTTATATCCTGCTCTCAAACTTTGTGGGTCGGAAAATCCGATGGAAAGTGTGTGATGGAGCCTACACACGGTCGGAATTTCCGACAACAAGGTCCTATCACACATTTTCCGTCGGAAAATCCGACCGTGTGTACGGGGCATTACTATTATTATTAGGAATGATTGGTAACATTTTTTAACCACTTGCTTACTGGGCACCTTCACTGTCACACTTTGAATGACAATTACGCGGTCATGTAACACTGTACCCAAATGAAATTTTATGATTTTTTTGAGACAGATAGAGATTTCTTTTGGTGGTATTTAATCACCACTGGGGTTTATTTTTTGCTAAACAAACAAAAAAAGACCACAAATTTTGAAAGATTTTTTTTTTGAACGTGCGCTGATAAGGCTGCGCTGATGGGCACTGATGAGGCTTTACTGATGGGCACTGATGAGGCAGCTTTAAAGGACACTGAGCACTAATGAGGCAGCACTGATGGGGACTGATTAGGCGACAATGATGGGCACTGATAAGGAGGCACTGATGGGCACTGATATGCTGCACTGATGGGCACTGATGAGGAGGCACTGATAAGGCGGTACTGATAGGCGGCACTGATGGGCACTGATGAGGAGGCACTGATAAGGCAGTACTGATAGGCAGCACTGATGGGCACTGAAAGGGAGGCACTGATAAGGCGGTACTGATAGGCGGCACTGATAGACACTGACTGGCACTGATGGGGCTGCACTGATAATCAGTGTAAATGTCCGCTGTCACAGGATCGCCGGTTATCGGCTTTCCTTTCCTCTCACAGTGACAGCGCTGAGGAAAGGAAAAGCCGATAACCAGCATTTGCTTACATGTGATGAGCTGTGATTGGACAAAGGCGATGACACTGTAAAGACCTGATCGGTGCTGCATTGTGTCTGAGGGACGTGGCTCACCACCGATCACCGTGTTGCACGCCCCTGGGGGCCCGCACGAGCGGCGTGACGGGGAGGACGACATATGACGTCCATCGGGAATGAGAGGTCCCACCCAGCCATCAATCTGCTATAGGCCGGGCCGGATCTGGTTAAAGGGGTTTACCAACAATCAATAAACCAACTCATTTTTTTGGTGGGCGGCATGAAGCTGCCAAGGGACTTCAAGGTTAATATAGCTTTGTGGTTAGCACTTAGAGGGCAGCACTGGGGTCCTTGGTTCGAGTCTGCATGGAGTCTGCATGTTTGCCATATGCTTGTCTGGGTTGGGTTGGCACCCACCTTACGTTGCTTCAAAATATTCTACTGAGTGATCCCCTGTCAGTGAACAGAGCTCTGTTCCATGAATCACTGAGCCAATCAGCGGGTGCCAGTGGCCAATCATTGGCTGAGACCCGCAGATCAGCTTGTGCTGCGACGAATCGCAGCACAGCCGGGCCAGCAGGCACGTGCGCGCATGCCCCCCCTACCCGGACATATGGATCATGTAGTAGTTATGTGATCCAGCACATTGGGAGACAGGGACAGGACGTGCCTAAACAAGTGCCTCCATGGCAGGATGACCATTATTTTATTTTTTTTTAATGAAAGATGCTGATTTAAAAAAGATTGGAAATTATAAATCTTCCATGAGATTTTGGTGATTGGGTTTCCATCTATCTCCATATTCGTTGGGCCACCTTGGCCCAAACAAAGTATTTAAAAGGGACATAAAACATGGACTTAGGCTTTAACCTTACCATGAATGGACCTTGCAAGAGTTCCAACTTCCCACTCGGCGCAGTGATAACACCCTACAGGGGGTCCCTTAGCAATCTGTAGAACCAATGTGGGGAGTCACAGATCCTCCAACTGCATGACGATGGAGTCATCCTTGTCCTAGCAAACCTGGACTACTCATCGCACTCATTACATCACATAGCTGAAGCAAAACAGACTTATTTACAAATCCCATTGATCTGTGTGTCCTAGCTCCAAATACCCCCTCAATCCAATTACCCCCAGAGAAAAAACCACAAAAGGTCAAATAAGCCCATCAACCCTGGTGGATCAGAAGCTGGCACTGTGAGAGTCATTGTGTCTCCTACCCATGGATGGGTCGGGAGTGAAGACTTTAAAGCTGACAAACAATTCGGGGTACTTCCTTCGCTCGGTCGTTGAGTTAATTTAAACTGGCTTTATTTTTCAATTGTCTGCAATGGCAAATTAATAAGGACGAGTAACCCGAGCCTCTCCTGGAGGCCTCAAACAATCCTCATTCCCTGAAGCCTCCCAGCAGGAGGATCCCGAATTCTTCCACCCAGCTATTAAGGACAATGTTATTCATTGTTGGAGATGTTCTCCACCAGTCAACAATGTGAACATATCATTGGCATTTTTATGAAGCTGCTGCCAGTAAAACTGTAAAGTCAATCACCAGAATTCGGGAGATTACATAGAAAAAAAAAAAGATGTTAACCTATTGTTGGCCCATCAATCTTTTTCTCACTAGGGGGCCGTTTATGAAAAGCTAAATGTTGATTGCTTAAGAGCTGCTGGAAAATGGCAGAAGGCCATTCAACTTCTTGAAGTTGGAGGAACATTTCACAACACATGGATGCTTAGATTTCCATGATCTTCGATGATCATCTTTCTAATTGGACTTGTGGCAACTTCATAAAATTGCCAGTGTATTGTTGTAGGTTCACTATAGGACAATCACACCTACTATATAAACCAAAACTATGTGGACCCCCCCCCCCCCTTTCAAATGATGGAGCTCAGGTATCACTCCATCATGCAAAGACATTGTAGACAATCAGAGGCGGCTCTCTAATTAGGCAAATTAGGCGGTCGCCTATGGCCTCGCACTCACAGGGGCCTCGCGTCCGCCTAATTTGCCTGTCCTCAATTACTGAAGTTGACGTCGGTGGCTCCGCCTACCCCCACTGGGACTTTGTGGCTTAGGAGCTGACGGACAAATCTGATACTGCCCGCAGCCTGAGGAATAGCGGCCTCATCATGGAGCGTCCCAGTCCGTGGGGCCTCATGTGTAAGTTTTGCCTAAGGCCTCACAAAGCCTAGAGCCGCCTCTGTAGACAATTGTGCCTTTCCAGCCTTGTGGTAACAGTTTGGTGAAGACCCTTTTCTGTTCCAGCATGACTGTGCCCGCTCTCTGTACAAAGCCGGATCTATAAAGACATGATGTGACCGGTTTGGTGTGGAGGAACTTGAGAGTCCTGCGCAGAGCCCTGACCTCCCTACCGAACACTTTTGGGATAGATTGGAATGCTGGTTGTGAACCGTTTCCTTTTTTTTTTGGCACCCAATGTGAGGCCCAACATATGAGCCAGGTATTCTCATATAACATCAGTACCTGGCCTCAATAATGGGCACAAATTCTCACAGACACCCTCCAAATACTTGTAGGGAGTCTTCCCAGAAGAGTGGAGCCAGCTCCATACAGACATGGTTTGACCGGTTTGGTGTGGAGAACCAAAGTTGACCTGCTTTTTTTTTGGCACCCAATGTGAGGCCCAACATATGAGCCAGGTATTCTCATACAACATCAGTACCTGGCCTCAATAATGGGCACAAATTCTCACAGACACCCTCCAAATACTTGTAGGGAGTCTTCCCAGAAGAGTGGAGCCAGCTCCATACAGACATGGTTTGACCGGTTTGGTGTGGAGAACCCAAGTTGTCCTGCTTTTTTTTTGGCACCCAATGTGAGGCCCAAAATATGAGCCAGGTATTCTCATACAACATCAGTATCTGACCTCACTAATGGGCACAAATGGGCACAAATTCTCACAGACACCCTCCAAAATCTTGTAGGGAGCCTTCCCAGAAGAGTGGAGCCAGACATGGTTTGACCAGTTTGGTGTGGAGAACGTCCTGACCTCAACCCTTCTGAGTACCTTTGGGATGAACTGGAATGCTGATTGTGAGCCAGGTCTTCTCATTCAACATCAGTACCTGACCTCACAAATGGGCACAAATTCACACAGACGTCCTCCAAAATCTCATGGAAAGTCTAAAATTTGTTATAGCCACAAAGGGTAGGGGGTGACTTTATATTAATGGCCATGGTTTTGGAATGGGATGTCCAACAGGCTTACATAGGTGAGATGGTCAGGTATCTACAATATTTTGGCTATAGAGTGTATGTTCACAGGGCTTGTGCCTAGCGATTGGCTGCTTGGCCAGGCTTCCCTCACAGTGGAGAAGGTCAAAAGGAGTCTACAAATTAATCTACCCATGCATTTTGATTATGGAAAACCGAAATACACAAACTTGGAGACTACTCAGTGGTGCAAAATCTGGTGCAGCTCTGCATAGAAACCAATCGGCTTCCAGGCTTTTTTTTATCAAAGGTTGACCGAACAACCTGAAGTTGGAAGTTGATTGGCTACCATGCACAGCTGCACCTAATTTTGCACTTTCCAGTTATAGTAAATCAACCCCAGTTTGTTGCCTTTAATTGCTGCTTTCAGTCACTATTTACCTCTTGCCTCTCCTTCCATTCTTTCCTACAATCATATTTACCAGTTACAGTCTATCTCTCTTGTTCCTATCCCATAATTTTTGTAGGCATCGTCTTGGACAAACCATAGAAAACTTTCAGTCTGATTCTGATTGGATCTTTTTTGGCCATCGGTGACTATACAAGGAGAGCAAACGCTTAGTTGGACTTACAGAGGGGAAAATGCTAATTGGCTCCCCTGCGGATTGTGTAAGTTTTGCCCACTTACAAAGGAATGAAGGGTCTATAATTTTTATCATAGGTGTATTTTATATGATAGAGACAGAATATCAACCAAAAATCCAGAAAAAACACACAATACAAATGTTATAAATGGAGTAAAATAAATATTAGATCCACAACCAACAATAATTCTCCCCCCACAGACTGGCTACAGTAGGTGCTTATGTGGTATATATATATGGAGTATATAGAGAGTGTATATAGTATATATGGAGTATATAGAGAGTGTATATAGTATATATATGGGGGGTATATATGGAGTATACACAGACACTACAGTAGGTGCTCATGTGGTACACAGATTAGTCCTGTCCATGTAAGAAGGTTCTCCTAACGACAACTCGTTATGTGTATAGAAGACACCTGTCCACAGAATCTCTTCCATCCAATCCTCACCATCATGGGGAAGAGCAAAGATCTGTCAGAGGACGTCGGGGAGAAGATTGGAGACCTGCACAAGGCTGGAATGGGCTACAAGACCATCAGCAAGAAGCTTGGTGAGGAGGAGACAAGTGTTGGAGCGATTATTCACAAATGGAAGAAATACAAAATACCCATCGATCGCCCTCGGTCTGGAGCTCCATGCAAGGTTTCTCCTCATGGGGTGAGGATGGTCATGAGAAAAGTGAGGGATCCGCCCAGAACTACATGGGAGGAGCTTGTGAAGGATCTCAAAGTAGTTGGGACCACAGTCACCAAACAAACCATTGGTAACACAATACACCACCATGGATTGAAATCCTGCAGCGCCCGCAAGGTTCCCCTCCTCAGGAAGACACATGTACAGGTCCATTTGAAGTCTACCAATCAACATCTAATGATTCAGAGAAGGATTGGGAGAGAAAGTTCTGTGGTCAGTTGAGACCAAAATTTAGCTCTTTGGCATTAACTCGACTCGCCGTGTTTGGAGGAAGAAAAATGCTGACTATGACCCTAAGAACACCATCCCTACAGTCACATCATCCCTACAGTCACTCCCCATCCCTACAGTCACACATCATCCCTACAGTCACACATCATCCCTACAGTCACACATCATCCCTACAGTCACACATCATCCCTACAGTCACATCATCATCCCTACAGTCACACATCATCCCTACAGTCACACATCATCCCTACAGTCACATCATCCCTACAGTCACATCATCCCTACAGTCACATCATCCCTACAGTCACACATCATCCCTACAGTCACACATCATCCCTACAGTCACATCATCATCCCTACAGTCACATCATCCCTACAGTCACATCATCCCTACAGTCACACATCATCCCTACAGTCACATCATCATCCCTACAGTCACATCATCCCTACAGTCACATCATCCCTACAGTCACACATCATCCCTACAGTCACATCATCCCTACAGTCACATCATCCCTACAGTCACACACCATCCCTACAGTCACATCATCCCTACAGTCACATCATCCCTACAGTCACACATCATCCCTACAGTCACACATCATCCCTACAGTCACATCATCATCCCTACAGTCACATCATCCCTACAGTCACATCATCCCTACAGTCACACATCATCCCTACAGTCACATCATCATCCCTACAGTCACATCATCCCTACAGTCACACATCATCCCTACAGTCACATCATCCCTACAGTCACATCATCCCTACAGTCACACACCATCCCTACAGTCACATCATCCCTACAGTCACACCATCCCTACAGTCACATCATCCCTACAGTCACATCATCCCTACAGTCACATCATCCCTACAGTCACATCATCCCTACAGTCACATCATCATCCCTACAGTCACACATCATCCCTACAGTCACACATCATCCCTACAGTCACATCATCCCTACAGTCACACACCATCCCTACAGTCACATCATCCCTACAGTCACACATCATCCCTACAGTCACATCATCCCTACAGTCACACACCATCCCTACAGTCACACATCATCCCTACAGTCACATCATCCCTACAGTCACACACCATCCCTACAGTCACACATCATCCCTACAGTCACATCATCCCTACAGTCACACACCATCCCTACAGTCACACATCATCCCTACAGTCACATCATCCCTACAGTCACACATCATCCCTACAGTCACATCATCCCTACAGTCACACATCATCCCTACAGTCACATCATCCCTACAGTCACACATCATCCCTACAGTCACACATCATCCCTACAGTCACATCATCCCTACAGTCACACGGAGGTGGAAACATGATGCTTTGGGGTGTTTCTCTGATAAAGGTTCAGGCTGACTTTGCCGCATTGAGAGGCCAATGGACGGGGCCATGTATTGTAAGATCTTGGAGGAGAACCTTCTTCCCTCATCCAGAACACTGAAGATGGGTCATGGATGGGTCTTCCAGCATGACAATCACCCAAAACATACCGCCAGTCTCCAGACCTTAATCCTATAGAAGATGTATGGAGGAGCTGAAACTTGGAGTTGCCAAGAGACAGCCAAGAAACCTTAAAGGATTTAGAGAAGATCTGTAAAGAAGAGTGGACCCAAATCCCTCCTGAGATGTGTGGAAACTGATCACCACCTACAAGAAACGTCTGACCTCTGTGATCACCAACAAGGGTTTCTCCACCAACTACTAAGTCATGTTCTGCTTGGGGATCAAATACTTATTTTACTCCATTTATAACATTTGTATCAGGATTTTTGGTTGATATTCTGTCTCTATCATATAAAATACACTTATGATAAAAATGATAGACCCTTCATTTCTTTGTAAGTGGGCAAACTACACAATCTACAGGGGACCAAATCATTATCCCCCCCCCCCCCCCATGTTGTGAACACGACATCCGGTGAATTTTGTGGCCAGTGATCGGGAAGGCAGAGAGTTCGGAGTGCACACCCTCTAATTGTACGGCTCCCACTGAACCATATTATTATCCTGTAAAAAAAATGCTCAGGCCTTCGCACGTCCCTCGTTATCAGGGAGCAGCTGGAGTTTATTATGGCTGACTGCTATTGATTGATAGAGATAATAGATGATGAGTGATAAGGGACATGGACTGGACTGATACTAATGAATTGCACGGGACGTCTACTAACAGCTGCCTTGTGCAATAGTTCTCCAGATTAACCAAAACGACTAAGGAAAAAAAAATAATAAAAAATACGCGGCTCCGGGTAGCGATGTAAAAACCGAGCAAAAGTTGTTTAAATAATGTTTTTGTAGTGAAAAAAAAAAGTTACCGGGATATTTTTATCTGCTTGGTTTTAACCAAGAACAATGTTTCCTGTATGCTTGATAAGTGCCATGCTGACACTCAACTCCATCGTAAACCGTCCCAAAGGATGGCATGGGGTTTAGTAGGTCATTATGACAAATGGAAGGCGGTACAAATGGTGGGTTTTGATATTTAATGCCACTCACATGTACCCAGAAGGAGTTCTTCTCATAAAGGAGCCAAAACCCCACCCTACAGGATTGGGCTGAACAAAGAAATGTTCTGCTGTTCTAAAGGGAAGTGTTGAAGGCCAACTCTACCCATTAAAGCTGAGTTCCAAGTATGGATTTTATAGTTTCATATCCAGCTTGGACCAATGCCAAGCATGAATGTGCCATATCACCATGGAAGCCAAGAATCCCTGTAGAAGTCACAACCTACAGTGATCTCACTGCTGTATTTTGGGTCAGAAAAATAGGAGGCTTTGGTCTGGTCATTGGGTCTCCTTAAGCATCACATATTGAAAGCCAAATTCCAGGTGTGGATTTTATTGCATAGTTATACTGCAGCTTGGACCAATGTAAGTATGCATGTCAGAGGAATGGTGCTCATAGGTGGGTAGGGGATGGAAGCAAGGGGTGGTGCTCATAGGTGGGTAGGGGGTGGAAGAAAGGGATGGTGCTCATAGGTGGGTAGGGGGTGGAAGAAAGGGATGGTGCTCATAGGTGGGTAGGGGGTGGAAGAAAGGGATGGTGCTCATAGGTGGGTAGGAGTGGAAGCAAGGGATGGTGCTCATAGGTGGGTAGGAGGTGGAAGCAAGGGATGGTGCTCGTAGGTGGGTAGGGGGGTGGAAGCAAGGGATGGTGCTCGTAGGGGGTGGAAGCAAGGGATGGGGCTCGTAGGTGGGTAGGGGGTGGAAGAAAGGGATGGTGCTCATAGGTGGGTAGGGGGTGGAAGAAAGGGATGGTGCTCATAGGTGGGTAGGGGGTGAAAGCAAGGGATGATGCTCATAGGTGGGTAGGGGTGGAAGCAAGGGATGGTGCTCATAGGTGGGTAGGAGGTGGAAGCAAGGGATGGTGCTCGTAGGTGGGTAGGGGGTGGAAGGCAGGGATGGTGCTCATAGGTGGGTAGGGGGTGGAAGAAAGGGATGATGCTCATAGGTGGGTAGGAGGTGGAAGCAAGGGATGGTGCTCGTAGGTGGGTAGGGGGTGGAAGAAAGGGATGGTGCTCATAGGTGGGTAGGGGTGGAAAAAAGGGATGGTGCTCATAGGTGGGTAGGGGGTGGAAGAAAGGGATGAATGAATGAATGAATGAATGATTTGTAAAGCGCAGCAAATGCGAACTGAATCGCCTCAAGGCGCTAGATAGGTGGGTAGGAGGTGGAAGCAAGGGATGGTGCTCGTAGGTGGGTAGGGGGTGGAAGAAAGGGATGGTGCTCATAGGTGGGTAGGGGGTGGAAGAAAGGGATGGTGCTCATAGGTGGGTAGGGGGTGAAAGCAAGGGATGATGCTCATAGGTGGGTAGGGGTGGAAGCAAGGGGTGGTGCTCATAGGTGGGTAGGAGGTGGAAGCAAGGGATGGTGCTCATAGGTGGGTAGGGGGTGGAAGAAAGGGATGATGCTCATAGGTGGGTAGGGGTGGAAGCAAGGGATGATGCTCATAGGTGGGTAGGGGTGGAAGCAAGGGATGGTGCTCATAGGTGGGTAGGAGGTGGAAGCAAGGGATGGTGCTCGTAGGTGGGTAGGGGGTGGAAGCAAGGGATGGTGCTCGTAGGTGGGTAGGGGGGTGGAAGCAAGGGATGGTGCTCGTAGGTGGGTAGGGGGTGGAAGCAAGGGATGGTGCTCGTAGGTGGGTAGGAGTGGAAGCAAGGGATGGTGCTCGTAGGTGGGTAGGGGGTGGAAGCAAGGGATGGTGCTCGTAGGTGGGTAGGGGGGTGGAAGCAAGGGATGGTGCTCGTAGGGGGTGGAAGCAAGGGATGGGGCTCGTAGGGGGTGGAAGCAAGGGATGGTGCTCCTAGGTGGGTAGGGGTAGAAGCAAGGGATGGTGCTTGAAGGTGGGTAGGGGGTGGAAGCAAGGGATGGTGCTTATAGGTGGGTAGGGGGTGGAAGCAAGGGATGGTGCTCATAGGTCGGTAGGGGTGGAAGCAAGGGATGGTGCTCGTAGGTGGGTAGGGGGTGGAAGAAAGGGATGGTGCTCATAGGTGGGTAGGGGGTGGAAGAAAGGGATGGTGCTCATAGGTGGGTAGGAGGTGGAAGCAAGGGATGGTGCTCGTAGGTGGGTAGGGGGTGGAAGAAAGGGATGGTGCTCATAGGTGGGTAGGGGGTGGAAGAAAGGGATGGTGCTCATAGGTGGGTAGGGGGTGAAAGCAAGGGATGGTGCTCGCAGGTGGGTAGGGGGTGGAAGAAAGGGATGGTGCTCATAGGTGGGTAGGGAGTGAAAGCAAGGGATGATGCTCATAGGTTGGTAGGGGTGGAAGCAAGGGATGGTGCTCATAGGTGGGTAGGAGGTGGAAGCAAGGGATGGTGCTCGTAGGTGGGTAGGGGGTGGAAGAAAGGGATGGTGCTCGTAGGTGGGTAGGGGGTGGAAGCAAGGGATGGTGCTCGTAGGTGGGTAGGGGGGTGGAAGCAAGGGATGGTGCTCGTAGGGGGTGGAAGCAAGGGATGGGGCTCGTAGGGGGTGGAAGCAAGGGATGGTGCTCCTAGGTGGGTAGGGGTAGAAGCAAGGGATGGTGCTTGAAGGTGGGTAGGGGGTGGAAGCAAGGGATAGTGCTCATAGGGGGGTAGGGGTGGAAGCAAGGGATGGTGCTCATAGGTGGGTAGGGGTGGAAGCAAGGGATGGTGCTCGTAGGTGGGTAGGGGGGTGGAAGCAAGGGATGGTGCTCGTAGGTGGGTAGGGGGTGGAAGCAAGGGATGGTGCTCATAGGTGGGTAGGGGGTGGAAGCAAGGGATGGTGCATGTAGGTGGGTAGGGGGTGGAAGAAAGGGATGGTGCTCATAGGTGGGTAGGAGCTGGAAGCAAGGGATGGTGCTTGTAGGTGGGTAGGGGGTAGAAGCAAGGTATGGTGCTCGTGGGTGGGTAGGGGGTGGAAGAAAGGGATGGTGCTCGTAGGTGGGTAGGGGGTAGAAGCAAGGTATGGTGCTCGTGGGTGGGTAGGGGGTGGAAGAAAGGGATGGTGCTCGTAGGTGGGTAGGGGGTAGAAGCAAGGTATGGTGCTCGTGGGTGGGTAGGGGGGCAGAGACAAGCAGTGAATTAGAATGGGGGAATTCCTGCGCCTACTCTCTAAAAAAATAATTAAATTAAATACCACAAAAAGAAAGCCTTAGCTGTCTAAAAAAAAATGATAAAATGTAGTTTGGGTACATCGTTACATGACCGCGCAATTGTCATTCAAAGTGTGACCGAACTGAAAGCTGGGGGGGGGGGGGGTTCCAGACCAAAGTCTTCAATTTTAACACTTAGGAGCAGATTTACAAAGCAATAAAGGTGATTTTCACAAAACGTTCACTGGGCGTGAATCAATTGCGGTCATTTTAAAGTAGCCAGTAAAGTAGCTCATGAGCTGAACAAGATAACGCTGATCGATTCCTCCATCCATTGTAAGTCTGTTTTTGGCCCGTTTTTTCCCTGAACGGTCCATAATACGAGCCGCGGACGGCCAGCTTGTGAATGTTTGAAGAATGTCAGATTAACTCTTTCATACATTCACCCCCCCCCCCCGAGTGTTACAAAGCTGTGAATCTGATTATTTTTGGTCCCCCTGGGCGGTCAATCTGTGAAGTAATTGCAGAGCTATCAGCACCTGGACAATGAGAAGACTCGGGGACTTCCGCATGTGTCGGATTCCTCTCTTTCCTGGATGCCTGTGGCGCCCCCCCTGGCGTTATTTTATAATGTTCTGAGAACGGCTCCCTACCCAACCAGAAGAGCTCTGACAGCGACATGCGGGAGCACGATTCCTTTCTGCTGTCTCTCTATGGTCCAAACATCTTCTCCCCCGAGATTCCTTCATCTCACCATTATTTGTTCTGTGAGTCCTTCTACCTTTCACACCCCTAACTCAGACCCCCCCCTCTCCCTCATACCCCACTATTCCTCCCACTGATACCAATGATGGGACACTATTCCTCCCACTGATACCAATGATGGGACACTATTCCTCCCACTGATACCAATGATGGGACACTATTCCTCCCACTGATACCAATGATGGGACACTATTCCTCCCACTGATACCAATGATGGGACACTATTCCTCCCACTGATACCAATGATGGGGCACTATTCCTCCCACTGATACCAATGATGGGGCACTATTCCTCCCACTGATACCAATGATGGGACACTATTCCTCCCACTGATACTAATGATGGGACACTATTCCTTCCACTGATACCAATGATGGGGCACTATTCCCCCCACTGATATCAATGATGGGGCACTATTCCTCTCACTGATATCAATGATGGGGCACTATTCCTCTCACTTATATCAATGATGGGGCACTATTTCTCTCACTGATACCAATGATGGGACACTATTCCTCTCACTGATATCAATGATGGGGCACTATTCCTCTCACTGATACCAATGATGGGACACTATTCCTCCCACTGATACCAATGATGGGGCACTATTCCTCCCACTGACACCAATGATGGGACACTATTCCTCTCACTGATATCAATGATGGGGCACTATTCCTCCCACTGATACCAATGATGGGGACACTATTCCTCCCACTGATACCAATGATGGGACACTATTCCTCCCACTGATACCAATGATGGGACACTATTCCTCCCACTGATACCAATGATGGGACACTATTCCTCTCACTGATACCAATGATGGGACACTATTTCCCCCACTGATACCAATGATGGGGCACTATTCCTCCCACTGATACCAATAATGGGACACTATTGCCCCCACTGATACCAATGATGGGACACTATTCCTCCCACTGATACCAAAGATGGGGCACTATTCCTCCCACTGATACCAATGATGGGGCACTATTCCCCCCACTGATACCAATGATGGGACACTATTCCTCCCACTGATACCAATGATGGGACACTATTCCTCCCACTGACACCAATGATGGGGCAATATTCCTCCCACTGACACCAATAATGGGACACTATTCCTCCCACTGATACCAATGATGGGGCACTATTCCTCCCACTGACACCAATAATGGGACACTATTCCTGCCACTGATACCAATGATGGGACACTATTCCTCCCACTGATACCAATGATGGGACACTAATTCCCCCCACTGACACCAATGATGGGGCAATATTCCTCCCACTGACACCAATAATGGGACACTATTCCTCCCACTGATACCAATGATGGGGCACTATTCCTCCCACTGACACCAATAATGGGACACTATTCCTCCCACTGACACCAATGATGGGACACTATTCCTACTATTGACACCAAGGACGGGGTACTAATAATTCCCCTAATACCAAAGATGGGACATTGTTTCCCTGGTGCAGGGCATTTTCTACTCCCAATGACCACGGTCCGGCCCCCCTGAAGTCTGATACACAGTAAACTGGCCCTTTGTTTAGAAAGTTTTGGAGACCCCAGTTAGTATACCAGTTAGTCCAGCACTGCAGCTGCCATCCCCCAGTTTGGAATCCGCCTCATCTGGGACGTTCTTCTCGTAGACAAAGGTCACCACATTGTGTTTGCGGAGAGCTGACTTTCTCTTCTGTTCCTCAGCCGCACCTGTTGGACATCAGAGGCCTAAACTGAGCCGAGCCGCCTTTGATTAGGAAGATCTGAGGATCTGACCAGGGGGGCTGCAACCTCTCGGTTTTCACGCTGCAAGACTGGGGTTGGCCAGGACCGTAGGAGGCCAAGGAGTTCGGGTTCAAGTGACCATCCCGGCACGGCCAGGGGTCTGACATCAGACAGGACCTGACAGATTCACCGCAACGTGACAAACATATGCCGTGGCAATCCAGGAGCGCAGAGCTGGGAAGGAGAAGACGGGTCTGCACTATCCATTAGAGGAAAAGTCCTTTAAAGACCTTCCATTCATAACCCAAGTATGTCTCTCATCTCCGCCGCGTCCTGCTGGGGCGGCTCCTCATCCTTCCTTCTGGTTTAGGCGCAGTCATTGTGAATTGCCTGACCTTGCTTTTATTGGAGCCTGTGTAGTCCTGGGACGGTGCGCCTTTTAGTGCCAGGGGGTAAGGGTGGTGACTGTGGTGGGGGAAGGGTGGTAGCGGGGTATGTACTACCTAATGCCCCATTCACACCTTGAAGCTCCAAAACGCTGGAGGAGAAAAAAATCTATTATTCTCTATGGAGAAGGTTCACATCTCCACTCCAAGTCACCTGAAGCCAAACGCCTGAAGCTCAAAAAAGTTCTGGAGATTTTTTGTAGCTCATATTGGGCAGATTTTGTGCAATTTTCTGCTCAAATGAAATATGTAAAAAAAAAAAAAAGGAAAAAATAAATAAATAAATAAATATATATATATATATATATATATATATATATATATATATATATATATATATATATATATATATATATATATATATATATATATATACAGTATATAAAGATATATATATATATCTATATAGATATAGATATAGATATATATATATATAGCATATCTGACAAAAGTAAGTACACCCCTCAGTGACATTTGTGTAAATCTTTTCTTCTCTCTTTTCATGTGACAACACTGAAGAAATGACACTTTGCTACAATGTAAAGTAGTGAGTGTACAGCTTGTATAACAGTGTAAATTTGCCATCCCCTCAAAATAACTCAACACACAGCCATTAATGTCTAAACCGCTGGCAACAAAAGTCAGGACACCCCTAAGTGAAAATCTCCAAATTCGGCCCAAAGTGTCAATATTTAGTGTGGCCACCATTATTTTCCAGCACTGCCTTAACCCTCTTGGGCATGGAGGTCACCAGAGCTTCACAGGTTGTCACTGGAGTCCTCTTCCCCTCCCCCATGATGACATCACAGAGCTGGTGGATGTTAGAGACCTTGCGCTCCTCCACCTTCCGTTTGAGGATGTCCCACAGATGATCAATAGGGTTTAGGTCTGGAGACATGCTTGGCCAGTCCATCACCTTTACCCTCAGCTTCTTTAGCAAGGCAGTGGTGGTCTTGGAGGTGTGTTTGGGGTGGTTATCATGTTGGAATACTGCCCTGCAGTCCAGTCTCTGAAGGGAGGGGATCATGCTCTGCTTCATTATGTCACAGTACATGTTGGCATTCATGGTCCCCTCAATGATCTGTAGCCCCCCAGTGCCGGCAGCACTCAGCCCCAGACCACGACACTCCCACCACCATGCTTGACTGTAGACAAGACACACTTGTCTTTGTCCTCCTCACCTGGTTGCCCCCACACACGCTTGTCACCATCTGAACCAAATACCTTTATCTTGGTCTCATCAGACCACAGGACATGGTTCCAGTAATCCGTGTCCTTAGTCTGCTTGTCTTCTGCACACTGTTTGTGGACTTTCTTGTGCATCATCTTTAGAAGAGGCTTCCTTCTGGGATGACAGCCATGCAGACCAATTTGATGCAGTGTGCGGCGTATGGTCTGAGCACTGACAGGCTGACCCCCCACCCCTACAACCTCTGCAGCAATGCTGGCAGCACTCATACGTCTATTTCCCAAAGACAACCTCTGGATATGACGCTGATCACGTGACCTCAACTTCTTTGGTGGACCATGGCGAGGCCTGTTCTGAGTGGAACCTGTCCTGTTTTACCGCTGGATGGTCTTGGCCACCGTGCTGCAACTCAGTTTCAGGGTCTTGGCAATCTTCTTATAGCCTAGGCCATCTTTATGTAGAGCAACAATTCTTTTCTTCAGATCCTCAGAGAGTTCTTTGCCATGAGGTGCCATGTTGTACTTCCAGTGACCAGTATGAGAGAGTGAGAGCGATAACACCAAATTTAACACACCTGCTCCCCATTCACACCTGAGACCTTGTAACACTAACGAGTCACATGACACCGGGGAGGGAAAATGGCTAATTGGGCCCAATTTGGAGATTTTCACTTAGGGGTGTACTGACTTTTGTTGCCAGCGGTTTAGACATTAATGGCTGTGTGTTGAGTTATTTTGAGGGGACAGCAAATTTACACTGTTATACAAGCTGTACACTCACTACTTTACATTGTAGACAAGTGTCATTTCTTCAGTGTTGTCACATGAAAAGAGAGAAGAAAAGATTTACACAAATGTCACTCAGGGGTGTACTTACTTTTGTCAGATACTGTACATGTATAAATATACATACACTATATTACCAAAATTATTAGGAAGCCTGCCTTTACACACACATGAACTGGCATCCCAGTCTTAGTCCGTAGGGTTCAATATTGGGTTGACCCACCCTTTGCAGCTATAACAGCTTTACATCATCTGGGAAGGCCGTCCACAAGGTTTAGGAGGGTGTCTAAAGGAATGTTTGACCATTCTTCCAGAAGCGCATTTGTGAAGTCAGTCTCCGCTCTAATTCACCCCAAAGGTGTTCTATCAGGTTGAGGTCAGGACTCTGTGCAGGCCAGTCAAGTTCCTCCACCCCAAACTCGCTCATCCATGTCTTTATGGACCTTGCTTTGTGCTCTGGTGGGCAGTCATGTTGGAACAGGAAGGGGCCGTCCCCAAACTGTTCCCACAAAGTTGGGAGCATGAAATTGTCCAAAATGTCTTGGTATGCTGACGCCTTAAGAGTTCCCTTCACTGGAACTAAGGGGCCAAGCCCAACCCCTGAAAAACAACCCCCCCCCCCCACACCATAATCCCCCCTCCACCAAATGGTTTGGACCAGTGCACAAATCAAGATCCATACAGACATGGATGAGCGAGTTTGGGGTGGAGGAACATGACTGGCCTGCACAGAGTCCTGACCTCAACCAGATCGAATACCCTTAGGATGAATTAGAACGGAGAATGCGAGCCAGGCCTTCTTGTCCAACATCACAAATGCTCTTCTGGAAGAATGGTCAAACATTCCCATAGACACCCTCCTAAACCTTGTGGACGGCCTTCCCAGAAGAGTTGAAGCTGTTAAAGCTGCAAAGGACGGAGCCAACTCAGTATTGTAGGTGGGTGTAGGTGAGTGAGGATGAGGTGAGGAGGTTTCTGGGGGTCTCACACTCATACCGCGTACACACGATCGGACATTCCGACAACAAAATCCATGTTTTTTTTCCGAAGGATGTTAGCTCAAACTTGTCTTGCATACACACGGTCACACAAAGCTTGTCAGAAATTCCGAATGTCAAGAACGCGGTGACGTACAACACGTACGACGAGCTGAGAAAAATTAAGTTCAATAGCCAGTGTGGCTCTTCTACCTGATTCCGAGCATGCGTGGAACTTTGTGCGTCGGAATTGTGTACACACGATCGGAATTTCCGACAACGGATTTTGTTGTCGGTGGGTGAGGATGAGGTGAGGAGGTTTCTGGGGGTCTCACACTTGGAATTCTCCGACATTAAGGAGGTGAGTGCGGTGTAGGTGGGTGAGGACGAGGGTTCTGGGGGTCTTACACTTGGAATTCTCCGACATTAAGGAGGTGAGCGCTGTGTAGGTGGGTGAGGACGAGGTTTCTGGGGGTCTCACACTTGGAATTCTCCGACATTAAGGAGGTGAGTGCGGTGTAGGTGGGTGAGGACGAGGTTTCTGGGGGTCTCACACTTGGAATTCTCCGACATTAAGGAGGTGAGTGCGGTGTAGGTGGGTGAGGATGAGCTGAGGAGGTTTCTGGGGGTCTCACACTTGGAATTCTCCAACATTAAGGAGGTGAGTGCGGTGTAGGTGGGTGAGGATGAGGTGAGGAGGTTTCTGGGGATCTCACACTTGGAATTCTCCGACATTAAGGAGGTGAGCGCTGTGTAGGTGGGTGAGGACGAGGTTTCTGGGGGTCTCACACTTGGAATTCTCCGACATTAAGGAGGTGAGTGCGGTGTAGGTGGGTGAGGACGAGGGTTCTGGGGGTCTTACACTTGGAATTCTCCGACATTAAGGAGGTGAGTGCGGTGTAGGTGGGTGAGGACGAGGTTTCTGGGGGTCTCACACTTGGAATTCTCCGACATTAAGGAGGTGAGTGCGGTGTAGGTGGGTGAGGACGAGGTGAGGAGGTTTCTGGGGGTCTTACACTTGGAATTCTCCGACATTAAGGAGGTGAGTGCGGTGTAGGTGGGTGAGGACGAGGTGAGGAGGTTTCTGGGGGTCTCACACTTGGAATTCTCCGACATTAATGAGGTGAGTGCGGTGTAGGTGGGTGGGGATGAGGTGAGGAGGTTTCTGGGGGTCTCACACTTGGAATTCTCCAACATTAAGGAGGTGAGTGCGGTGTAGGTGGGTGAGGATGAGGTGAGGAGGTTTCTGGGGGTCTCACACTTGGAATTCTCCGACATTAAGGAGGTGAGTGCGGTGTAGGTGGGTGGGGATGAGGTGAGGAGGTTTCTGGGGGTCTTACACTTGGAATTCTCCGACATTAAGGAGGTGAGTGCGGTGTAGGTGGGTGGGGATGAGGTGAGGAGGTTTCTGGGGGTCTTACACTTGGAATTCTCCAACATTAAGGAGGTGAGTGCGGTGTAGGTGGGTGGGGATGAGGTGAGGAGGTTTCTGGGGGTCTTACACTTGGAATTCTCCGACATTAAGGAGGTGAGTGCGGTGTAGGTGGGTGAGGACGAGGGTTCTGGGGGTCTTACACTTGGAATTCTCCGACATTAAGGAGGTGAGCGCTGTGTAGGTGGGTGAGGACGAGGGTTCTGGGGGTCTTACACTTGGAATTCTCCAACATTAAGGAGGTGAGTGCGGTGTAGGTGGGTGAGGAGGAGGTGAGGAGGTTTCTGGGGGTCTCACACTTGGAAATCTCCGACATTAAGGAGGTAAGTGCGGTGTAGGTGGGTGAGGAGGAGGTGAGGAGGTTTCTGGGGATCTCACACTTGGAATTCTCCGACATTAAGGAGGTGAGTGCGGTGTAGGTGGGTGAGGATGAGGTGAGAAGGTTTCTGGGGGTCTCACACTTGGAATTGTCCGACATTAAGGAGGTGAGCGCTGTGTAGGTGGGTGAGGACGAGGTTTCTGGGGGTCTCACACTTGGAAATCTCCGACATTAAGGAGGTGAGTGCGGTGTAGGTGGGTGAGGATGAGGTGAGGAGGTTTCCGGGGGTCTCACACTTGGAATTCTCTGACATTAAGGAGGTGAGCGCTGTGTAGGTGGGTGAGGACGAGGTTTCTGGGGCTCTTACACTTGGAATTCTCCGACATTAAGGAGGTGAGTGCGGTGTAGGTGGATGAGGATGAGGTGAGGAGGTTTCTGGGGGTCTCACACTTGGAATTCTCCAACATTAAGGAGGTGAGTGCGGTGTAGGTGGGTGAGGAGGAGGTGAGGAGGTTTCTGGGGGTCTCACACTTGGAATTCTCCGACATTAAGGAGGTGAGTGCGGTGTAGGTGGGTGAGGACGAGGTGAGGAGGTTTGTGGGGGTCTCACACTTGGAATTCTCCGACATTAAGGAGGTGAGTGCGGTGTAGGTGGGTGAGGATGAGGTGAGGAGGTTTCTGGGGGTCTCACACTTGGAATTCTCCAACATTAAGGAGGTGAGTGCGGTGTAGGTGGGTGAGGAGGAGGTTAGGAGGTTTCTGGGGGTCTCACACTTGGAATTCTCCGACATTAAGGAGGTGAGTGCGGTGTAGGTGGGTGAGGACGAGGTGAGGAGGTTTCCGGGGGTCTCACACTTGGAATTCTCCGACATTAAGGAGGTGAGCGCTGTGTAGGTGGGTGAGGACGAGGTTTCTGGGGGTCTTACACTTGGAATTCTGCGACATTAAGGAGGTGAGTGCGGTGTAGGTGGATGAGGATGAGGTGAGGAGGTTTCTGGGGGTCTCACACTTGGAATTCTCCGACATTAAGGAGGTGAGTGCGGTGTAGGTGGATGAGGATGAGGTGAGGAGGTTTCTGGGGATCTCATACTTGGAATTCTCCGACATTAAGGAGGTGAGTGCGGTGTAGGTGGGTGAGGATGAGGTGAAGAGGTTTCTGGGGGTCTCACACTTGGAATTCTCCGACATTAAGGAGGTGAGTGCGGTGTAGGTGGGTGACGATGAGGTGAGGAGGTTTCTGGGGGTCTCACACTTGGAATTCTCCGACATTAAGGAGGTGAGCGCGGTGTAGGTGGGTGAGGATGAGGTGAGGAGGTTTCTGGGGGTCTCACACTTGGATTTCTCCGACATTAAGGAGGTGAGTGCGGTGTAGGTGGGTGAGGACGAGGTGAGGAGGTTTCTGGGGGTCTTACACTTGGAATTCTCCGACATTAAGGAGGTAAGTGCGGTGTAGGTGGGTGGGGATGAGGTGAGGAGGTTTCTGGGGGTCTCACACTTGGAATTCTCCAACATTAAGGAGGTGAGTGCGGTGTAGGTGGGTGAGGATGAGGTGAGGAGGTTTCTGGGGATCTCACACTTGGAATTCTCCGACATTAAGGAGGTGAGTGCGGTGTAGGTGGGTGAGGATGAGGTGAGGAGGTTTCTGGGGGTCTCACACTTGGAATTCTCCGACATTAAGGAGGTGAGTGCGGTGTAGGTGGGTGAGGACGAGGTGAGGAGGTTTGTGGGGGTCTCACACTTGGAATTCTCCGACATTAAGGAGGTGAGTGCGGTGTAGGTGGGTGAGGATGAGGTGAGGAGGTTTCTGGGGGTCTCACACTTGGAATTCTCCAACATTAAGGAGGTGAGTGCGGTGTAGGTGGGTGAGGAGGAGGTGAGGAGGTTTCTGGGGGTCTCACACTTGGAATTCTCCGACATTAAGGAGGTGAGTGCGGTGTAGGTGGGTGAGGACGAGGGTTCTGGGGGTCTTACACTTGGAATTCTCCGACATTAAGGAGGTGAGTGCGGTGTAGGTGGGTGAGGACGAGGTTTCTGGGGGTCTCACACTTGGAATTCTCCGACATTAAGGAGGTGAGTGCGGTGTAGGTGGGTGAGGACGAGGTGAGGAGGTTTCTGGGGGTCTTACACTTGGAATTCTCCGACATTAAGGAGGTGAGTGCGGTGTAGGTGGGTGAGGACGAGGTGAGGAGGTTTCTGGGGGTCTCACACTTGGAATTCTCCGACATTAATGAGGTGAGTGCGGTGTAGGTGGGTGGGGATGAGGTGAGGAGGTTTCTGGGGGTCTCACACTTGGAATTCTCCAACATTAAGGAGGTGAGTGCGGTGTAGGTGGGTGAGGATGAGGTGAGGAGGTTTCTGGGGGTCTCACACTTGGAATTCTCCGACATTAAGGAGGTGAGTGCGGTGTAGGTGGGTGGGGATGAGGTGAGGAGGTTTCTGGGGGTCTTACACTTGGAATTCTCCGACATTAAGGAGGTGAGTGCGGTGTAGGTGGGTGGGGATGAGGTGAGGAGGTTTCTGGGGGTCTTACACTTGGAATTCTCCAACATTAAGGAGGTGAGTGCGGTGTAGGTGGGTGGGGATGAGGTGAGGAGGTTTCTGGGGGTCTTACACTTGGAATTCTCCGACATTAAGGAGGTGAGTGCGGTGTAGGTGGGTGAGGACGAGGGTTCTGGGGGTCTTACACTTGGAATTCTCCGACATTAAGGAGGTGAGCGCTGTGTAGGTGGGTGAGGACGAGGGTTCTGGGGGTCTTACACTTGGAATTCTCCAACATTAAGGAGGTGAGTGCGGTGTAGGTGGGTGAGGAGGAGGTGAGGAGGTTTCTGGGGGTCTCACACTTGGAAATCTCCGACATTAAGGAGGTAAGTGCGGTGTAGGTGGGTGAGGAGGAGGTGAGGAGGTTTCTGGGGATCTCACACTTGGAATTCTCCGACATTAAGGAGGTGAGTGCGGTGTAGGTGGGTGAGGATGAGGTGAGAAGGTTTCTGGGGGTCTCACACTTGGAATTGTCCGACATTAAGGAGGTGAGCGCTGTGTAGGTGGGTGAGGACGAGGTTTCTGGGGGTCTCACACTTGGAAATCTCCGACATTAAGGAGGTGAGTGCGGTGTAGGTGGGTGAGGATGAGGTGAGGAGGTTTCCGGGGGTCTCACACTTGGAATTCTCTGACATTAAGGAGGTGAGCGCTGTGTAGGTGGGTGAGGACGAGGTTTCTGGGGCTCTTAC
Source organism: Lithobates septentrionalis (assembly GCA_037952835.1). Classification (NCBI taxonomy): domain Eukaryota; kingdom Metazoa; phylum Chordata; class Amphibia; order Anura; family Ranidae; genus Lithobates; species Lithobates septentrionalis. The sequence goes on from JBBDGP010005569.1 coordinate 46,303, forward strand.
ACTTGGAATTCTCCGACATTAAGGAGGTGAGTGCGGTGTAGGTGGATGAGGATGAGGTGAGGAGGTTTCTGGGGGTCTCACACTTGGAATTCTCCAACATTAAGGAGGTGAGTGCGGTGTAGGTGGGTGAGGAGGAGGTGAGGAGGTTTCTGGGGGTCTCACACTTGGAATTCTCCGACATTAAGGAGGTGAGTGCGGTGTAGGTGGGTGAGGACGAGGTGAGGAGGTTTGTGGGGGTCTCACACTTGGAATTCTCCGACATTAAGGAGGTGAGTGCGGTGTAGGTGGGTGAGGATGAGGTGAGGAGGTTTCTGGGGGTCTCACACTTGGAATTCTCCAACATTAAGGAGGTGAGTGCGGTGTAGGTGGGTGAGGACGAGGTTAGGAGGTTTCTGGGGGTCTTACACTTGGAATTCTGCGACATTAAGGAGGTGAGTGCGGTGTAGGTGGATGAGGATGAGGTGAGGAGGTTTCTGGGGGTCTCACACTTGGAATTCTCCGACATTAAGGAGGTGAGTGCGGTGTAGGTGGATGAGGATGAGGTGAGGAGGTTTCTGGGGATCTCATACTTGGAATTCTCCGACATTAAGGAGGTGAGTGCGGTGTAGGTGGGTGAGGATGAGGTGAAGAGGTTTCTGGGGGTCTCACACTTGGAATTCTCCGACATTAAGGAGGTGAGTGCGGTGTAGGTGGGTGACGATGAGGTGAGGAGGTTTCTGGGGGTCTCACACTTGGAATTCTCCGACATTAAGGAGGTGAGCGCGGTGTAGGTGGGTGAGGATGAGGTGAGGAGGTTTCTGGGGGTCTCACACTTGGATTTCTCCGACATTAAGGAGGTGAGTGCGGTGTAGGTGGGTGAGGACGAGGTGAGGAGGTTTCTGGGGGTCTTACACTTGGAATTCTCCGACATTAAGGAGGTAAGTGCGGTGTAGGTGGGTGGGGATGAGGTGAGGAGGTTTCTGGGGGTCTCACACTTGGAATTCTCCAACATTAAGGAGGTGAGTGCGGTGTAGGTGGGTGAGGATGAGGTGAGGAGGTTTCTGGGGATCTCACACTTGGAATTCTCCGACATTAAGGAGGTGAGTGCGGTGTAGGTGGGTGAGGATGAGGTGAGGAGGTTTCTGGGGGTCTCACACTTGGAATTCTCCGACATTAAGGAGGTGAGTGCGGTGTAGGTGGGTGAGGACGAGGTGAGGAGGTTTGTGGGGGTCTCACACTTGGAATTCTCCGACATTAAGGAGGTGAGTGCGGTGTAGGTGGGTGAGGATGAGGTGAGGAGGTTTCTGGGGGTCTCACACTTGGAATTCTCCAACATTAAGGAGGTGAGTGCGGTGTAGGTGGGTGAGGAGGAGGTGAGGAGGTTTCTGGGGGTCTCACACTTGGAATTCTCCGACATTAAGGAGGTGAGTGCGGTGTAGGTGGGTGAGGACGAGGTGAGGAGGTTTCCGGGGGTTTCACACTTGGAATTCTCCGACATTAAGGAGGTGAGCGCTGTGTAGGTGGGTGAGGACGAGGTTTCTGGGGGTCTTACACTAGGAATTCTCCGACATTAAGGAGGTGAGTGCGGTGTAGGTGGGTGAGGATGAGGTGAGGAGGTTTCTGGGGATCTCACACTTGGAATTCTCCGACATTAAGGAGGTGAGTGCGGTGTAGGTGGGTGAGGATGAGGTGAGGAGGTTTCTGGGGGTCTCACACTTGGAATTCTCCGACATTAAGGAGGTAAGTGCGGTGTAGGTGGGTGAGGACGAGGTGAGGAGGTTTCTGGGGGTCTCACACTTGGAATTCTCCGACATTAAGGAGGTGAGTGCGGTGTAGGTGGGTGGGGATGAGGTGAGGAGGTTTCTGGGGGTCTTACACTTGGAATTCTCCGACATTAAGGAGGTGAGTGCGGTGTAGGTGGGTGAGGATGAGGTGAAGAGGTTTCTGGGGGTCTCACACTTGGAATTCTCCGACATTAAGGAGGCGAGTGCGGTGTAGGTGGGTGAGGATGAGGTGAGGAGGTTTCTGGGGGTCTCACACTTGGAATTCTCCGACATTAAGGAGGTGAGTGCGGTGTAGGTGGGTGAGGATGAGGTGAGGAGGTTTCTGGGGGTCTCACACTTGGAATTCTCCGACATGAAGGAGGTAAGTGCGGTGTAGGTGGGTGAGGACGAGGTGAGGAGGTTTCTGGGGGTCTCACACTTGGAATTCTCCGACATTAAGGAGGTGAGTGCGGAGTAGGTGGGTGGGGATGAGGTGAGGAGGTTTCTGGGGGTCTCACACTTGGAATTCTCAAACATTAAGGAGGTGAGTGCGGTGTAGGTGGGTGAGGATGAGGTGAGGAGGTTTCTGGGGGTCTCACACTTGGAATTCTCCGACATTAAGGAGGTGAGTGCGGTGTAGGTGGGTGAGGATGAGGTGAGGAGGTTTCTGGGGATCTCACACTTGGAATTCTCCGACATTAAGGAGGTAAGTGCGGTGTAGGTGGGTGAGGATGAGGTGAGGAGGTTTCTGGGGGTCTCACACTTGGAATTCTCCAACATTAAGGAGGTGAGTGCGGTGTAGGTGGGTGAGGATGAGGTGTGGAGGTTTCTGGGGGTCTCACACTTGGAATTCTCTGACATGAAGGAGGTGAGCGCGGTGTAGGTGGGTGAGGAGGAGGTGAGGAGGTTTCTGGGGGTCTTACACTTGGAATTCTCCGACATTAAAGAGGTAAGTGCGGTGTAGGTGGGTGAGGATGAGGTGAGGAGGTTTCTGGGGGGCCTCACACTTGGAATTCTCCGACATTAAGGAGGTGAGCGCTGTGTAGGTGAGTGACGAGGTTTCTGGGGGGCCTCACACTTGGAATTCTCCGACATTAAGGAGGTGAGCGCTGTGTAGGTGAGTGACGAGGTTTCTGGGGGGCCTCACACTTGGAATTCTCCGACATTAAGGAGGTGAGCGCTGTGTAGGTGAGTGACGAGGTTTCTGGGGGGCCTCACACTTGGAATTCTCCGACATTAAGGAGGTGAGTGCGGTGTCGGTGAGTGGGGATGAGGTGAGGAGGTTTCTGGGGACCTCACACTTGGAATTCTCCGACATTAAGGAGGTAAGTGCGGTGTAGGTGGGTGAGGATGAGGTGGGCAGGTTTCTGGGGGTCTCACACTTGGAATTCTCCGACATTAAGGAGGTAAGTGCCATGTAGGTGGGTGGGGACGAGGTGAGGAGGTTTCTGGGGGTCTCACACTTGCAATTCTCCGACATTAAGGAGGTGAGTGCGGTGTAGGTGGGTGAGGACGAGGTGAGGAGGTTTCTGGGGGTCTCACACTTGGAATTCTCCGACATTAAGGAGGTGAGTGCGGTGTAGGTGGGTGAGGACGAGGTTTCTGGGGATCTCACACTTGGAATTCTCCGACATTAAGGAGGTAAGTGCGGTGTAGGTGGGTGAGGATGAGGTGAGGAGGTTTCTGGGGGTCTCACACTTGGAATTCTCCGACATTAAGGAGGTGAGTGCGGTGTAGGTGGGTGAGGACGAGGTTTCTGGGGGTCTCACACTTGGAATTCTCCGACATTAAGGAGGTGAGTGCGGTGTAGGTGGGTGAGGAGGAGGTGAGGAGGTTTCTGGGGGCCTCACACTTGGAATTCTCCGACATTAAGGAGGTGAGTGCGGTGTAGGTGGGTGAGGATGAGGTGAGGAGGTTTCTGGGGGTCTCACACTTGGAATTCTCCGACATTAAGGAGGTGAGTGCGGTGTAGGTGGATGAGGATGAGGTGAGGAGGTTTCTGGGGGTCTCACACTTGGAATTCTCCGACATTAAGGAGGTGAGTGCGGTGTAGGTGGGTGAGGATGAGGTGAGGAGGTTTCTGGGGGTCTCACACTTGGAATTCTCCAACATTAAGGAGGTGAGTGCGGTGTAGGTGGGTGGGGATGAGATGAGGAGGTTTCTGGGGGTCTCACACTTGGAATTCTCCGACATTAAGGAGGTGAGTGCGGTGTAGGTGGGTGAGGACGAGGTGAGGAGGTTTCTGGGGGTCTTACACTTGGAATTCTCCGACATTAAGGAGGTGAGTGCGGTGTAGGTGGGTGAGGACGAGGTGAGGAGGTTTGTGGGGGTCTCACACTTGGAATTCTCCGACATTAAGGAGGTGAGTGCGGTGTAGGTGGGTGAGGATGAGGTGAGGAGGTTTCTGGGGGTCTCACACTTGGAATTCTCCAACATTAAGGAGGTGAGTGCGGTGTAGGTGGGTGAGGAGGAGGTTAGGAGGTTTCTGGGGGTCTCACACTTGGAATTCTCCGACATTAAGGAGGTGAGTGCGGTGTAGGTGGGTGAGGACGAGGTGAGGAGGTTTCCGGGGGTCTCACACTTGGAATTCTCCGACATTAAGGAGGTGAGCGCTGTGTAGGTGGGTGAGGACGAGGTTTCTGGGGGTCTTACACTTGGAATTCTGCGACATTAAGGAGGTGAGTGCGGTGTAGGTGGATGAGGATGAGGTGAGGAGGTTTCTGGGGGTCTCACACTTGGAATTCTCCGACATTAAGGAGGTGAGTGCGGTGTAGGTGGATGAGGATGAGGTGAGGAGGTTTCTGGGGATCTCATACTTGGAATTCTCCGACATTAAGGAGGTGAGTGCGGTGTAGGTGGGTGAGGATGAGGTGAAGAGGTTTCTGGGGGTCTCACACTTGGAATTCTCCGACATTAAGGAGGTGAGTGCGGTGTAGGTGGGTGACGATGAGGTGAGGTGGTTTCTGGGGGTCTCACACTTGGAATTCTCCGACATTAAGGAGGTGAGCGCGGTGTAGGTGGGTGAGGATGAGGTGAGGAGGTTTCTGGGGGTCTCACACTTGGATTTCTCCGACATTAAGGAGGTGAGTGCGGTGTAGGTGGGTGAGGACGAGGTGAGGAGGTTTCTGGGGGTCTTACACTTGGAATTCTCCGACATTAAGGAGGTAAGTGCGGTGTAGGTGGGTGGGGATGAGGTGAGGAGGTTTCTGGGGGTCTCACACTTGGAATTCTCCAACATTAAGGAGGTGAGTGCGGTGTAGGTGGGTGAGGATGAGGTGAGGAGGTTTCTGGGGATCTCACACTTGGAATTCTCCGACATTAAGGAGGTGAGTGCGGTGTAGGTGGGTGAGGATGAGGTGAGGAGGTTTCTGGGGGTCTCACACTTGGAATTCTCCGACATTAAGGAGGTGAGTGCGGTGTAGGTGGGTGAGGACGAGGTGAGGAGGTTTGTGGGGGTCTCACACTTGGAATTCTCCGACATTAAGGAGGTGAGTGCGGTGTAGGTGGGTGAGGATGAGGTGAGGAGGTTTCTGGGGGTCTCACACTTGGAATTCTCCAACATTAAGGAGGTGAGTGCGGTGTAGGTGGGTGAGGAGGAGGTGAGGAGGTTTCTGGGGGTCTCACACTTGGAATTCTCCGACATTAAGGAGGTGAGTGCGGTGTAGGTGGGTGAGGACGAGGTGAGGAGGTTTCCGGGGGTTTCACACTTGGAATTCTCCGACATTAAGGAGGTGAGCGCTGTGTAGGTGGGTGAGGACGAGGTTTCTGGGGGTCTTACACTAGGAATTCTCCGACATTAAGGAGGTGAGTGCGGTGTAGGTGGGTGAGGATGAGGTGAGGAGGTTTCTGGGGATCTCACACTTGGAATTCTCCGACATTAAGGAGGTGAGTGCGGTGTAGGTGGGTGAGGATGAGGTGAGGAGGTTTCTGGGGGTCTCACACTTGGAATTCTCCGACATTAAGGAGGTAAGTGCGGTGTAGGTGGGTGAGGACGAGGTGAGGAGGTTTCTGGGGGTCTCACACTTGGAATTCTCCGACATTAAGGAGGTGAGTGCGGTGTAGGTGGGTGGGGATGAGGTGAGGAGGTTTCTGGGGGTCTTACACTTGGAATTCTCCGACATTAAGGAGGTGAGTGCGGTGTAGGTGGGTGAGGATGAGGTGAAGAGGTTTCTGGGGGTCTCACACTTGGAATTCTCCGACATTAAGGAGGCGAGTGCGGTGTAGGTGGGTGAGGATGAGGTGAGGAGGTTTCTGGGGGTCTCACACTTGGAATTCTCCGACATTAAGGAGGTGAGTGCGGTGTAGGTGGGTGAGGATGAGGTGAGGAGGTTTCTGGGGGTCTCACACTTGGAATTCTCCGACATGAAGGAGGTAAGTGCGGTGTAGGTGGGTGAGGACGAGGTGAGGAGGTTTCTGGGGGTCTCACACTTGGAATTCTCCGACATTAAGGAGGTGAGTGCGGAGTAGGTGGGTGGGGATGAGGTGAGGAGGTTTCTGGGGGTCTCACACTTGGAATTCTCAAACATTAAGGAGGTGAGTGCGGTGTAGGTGGGTGAGGATGAGGTGAGGAGGTTTCTGGGGGTCTCACACTTGGAATTCTCCGACATTAAGGAGGTGAGTGCGGTGTAGGTGGGTGAGGATGAGGTGAGGAGGTTTCTGGGGATCTCACACTTGGAATTCTCCGACATTAAGGAGGTAAGTGCGGTGTAGGTGGGTGAGGATGAGGTGAGGAGGTTTCTGGGGGTCTCACACTTGGAATTCTCCAACATTAAGGAGGTGAGTGCGGTGTAGGTGGGTGAGGATGAGGTGTGGAGGTTTCTGGGGGTCTCACACTTGGAATTCTCCGACATGAAGGAGGTGAGCGCGGTGTAGGTGGGTGAGGAGGAGGTGAGGAGGTTTCTGGGGGTCTTACACTTGGAATTCTCCGACATTAAAGAGGTAAGTGCGGTGTAGGTGGGTGAGGATGAGGTGAGGAGGTTTCTGGGGGGCCTCACACTTGGAATTCTCCGACATTAAGGAGGTGAGCGCTGTGTAGGTGAGTGACGAGGTTTCTGGGGGGCCTCACACTTGGAATTCTCCGACATTAAGGAGGTGAGCGCTGTGTAGGTGAGTGACGAGGTTTCTGGGGGGCCTCACACTTGGAATTCTCCGACATTAAGGAGGTGAGCGCTGTGTAGGTGAGTGACGAGGTTTCTGGGGGGCCTCACACTTGGAATTCTCCGACATTAAGGAGGTGAGTGCGGTGTCGGTGAGTGGGGATGAGGTGAGGAGGTTTCTGGGGATCTCACACTTGGAATTCTCCGACATTAAGGAGGTAAGTGCGGTGTAGGTGGGTGAGGATGAGGTGGGCAGGTTTCTGGGGGTCTCACACTTGGAATTCTCCGACATTAAGGAGGTAAGTGCCATGTAGGTGGGTGGGGACGAGGTGAGGAGGTTTCTGGGGGTCTCACACTTGCAATTCTCCGACATTAAGGAGGTGAGTGCGGTGTAGGTGGGTGAGGACGAGGTGAGGAGGTTTCTGGGGGTCTCACACTTGGAATTCTCCGACATTAAGGAGGTGAGTGCGGTGTAGGTGGGTGAGGACGAGGTTTCTGGGGATCTCACACTTGGAATTCTCCGACATTAAGGAGGTAAGTGCGGTGTAGGTGGGTGAGGATGAGGTGAGGAGGTTTCTGGGGGTCTCACACTTGGAATTCTCCGACATTAAGGAGGTGAGTGCGGTGTAGGTGGGTGAGGACGAGGTTTCTGGGGGTCTCACACTTGGAATTCTCCGACATTAAGGAGGTGAGTGCGGTGTAGGTGGGTGAGGAGGAGGTGAGGAGGTTTCTGGGGGCCTCACACTTGGAATTCTCCGACATTAAGGAGGTGAGTGCGGTGTAGGTGGGTGAGGATGAGGTGAGGAGGTTTCTGGGGGTCTCACACTTGGAATTCTCCGACATTAAGGAGGTGAGTGCGGTGTAGGTGGGTGAGGATGAGGTGAGGAGGTTTCTGGGGGTCTCACACTTGGAATTCTCCGACATTAAGGAGGTGAGTGCGGTGTAGGTGGGTGAGGATGAGGTGAGGAGGTTTCTGGGGGTCTCACACTTGGAATTCTCCAACATTAAGGAGGTGAGTGCGGTGTAGGTGGGTGGGGATGAGATGAGGAGGTTTCTGGGGGTCTCACACTTGGAATTCTCCGACATTAAGGAGGTGAGTGCGGTGTAGGTGGGTGAGGACGAGGTGAGGAGGTTTCTGGGGGTCTCACACTTGGAATTCTCCGACATTAAGGATGTGAGTGCGGTGTAGGTGGGTGAGGATGAGGTGAGGAGGTTTCTGGGGGTCTCACACTTGGAATTCTCCGACATTAAGGAGGTGAGTGCGGTGTAGGTGGGTGAGGAGGAGGTGAGGAGGTTTCTGGGGGTCTCACACTTAGAATTCTCCGACATTAAGGAGGTGAGTGCGGTGTAGGTGGGTGAGGATGAGGTGAGGAGGTTTCTGGGGGTCTCACACTTGGAATTCTCCGACATTAAGTAGGTGAGCGCTGTGTAGGTGGGTGAGGATGAGGGTTCTGGGGGTCTTACACTTGGAATTCTCCGACATTAAGGAGATGAGTGCGGTGTAGGTGGGTGAGGACGAGGTGAGGAGGTTTCTGGGGGTCTCACACTTGGAATTCTCCGACATTAAGGAGGTGAGCGCTGTGTAGGTGGGTGAGGACGAGGTTTCTGGGGGTCTTACACTTGGAATTCTCCGACATTAAGGAGGTGAGTGTGGTGTAGGTGGGTGGGGATGAGGTGAGGAGGTTTCTGGGGGTCTCACACTTGGAATTCTCCGACATTAAGGAGGTGAGTGCGGTGTATGTGGGTGAGGACGAGGTGAGGAGGTTTCTGGGGGTCTCACACTTGGAATTCTCCGACATTAAGGAGGTGAGTGCTGTGTAGGTGGGTGAGGACGAGGTTTCTGGGGGTCTTACACTTGGAATTCTCCGACATTAAGGAGGTGAGTGCGGTGTAGGTGGGTGGGGATGAGGTGAGGAGGTTTCTGGGGGTCTCACACTTGGAATTCTCCGACATTAAGGAGGTGAGTGCGGTGTAGGTGGGTGAGGATGAGGTGAGGAGGTTTCTGGGGGTCTCACACTTGGAATTCTCCAACATTAAGGAGGTGAGTGCGGTGTAGGTGGGTGAGGAGGAGGTGAGGAGGTTTCTGGGGGTCTCACACTTGGAATTCTCCGACATTAAGGAGGTGAGCGCTGTGTAGGTGGGTGAGGACGAGGTTTCTGGGGGTCTTACACTTGGAATTCTCTGACATTAAGGAGGTGAGTGCGGTGTAGGTGGGTGGGGATGAGGTGAGGAGGTTTCTGGGGGTCTCACACTTGGAATTCTCCGACATTAAGGAGGTGAGTGCGGTGTAGGTGGGTGAGGACGAGGTGAGGAGGTTTCTGGGGGTCTCACACTTGGAATTCTCCAACATTAAGGAGGTGAGTGCGGTGTAGGTGGGTGAGGATGAGGTGAGGAGGTTTCTGGGGGTCTCACACTTGGAATTCTCCAACATTAAGGAGGTGAGTGCGGTGTAGGTGGGTGGGGATGAGGTGAGGAGGTTTCTGGGGGTCTCACACTTGGAATTCTCCGACATTAAGGAGGTGAGTGCGGTGTAGGTGGGTGAGGACGAGGTGAGGAGGTTTCTGGGGGTCTCACACTTGGAATTCTCCGACATTAAGGAGGTGAGTGCGGTGTAGGTGGGTGAGGATGAGGTGAGGAGGTTTCTGGGGGTCTCACACTTGGAATTCTCCAACATTAAGGAGGTGAGTGCGGTGTAGGTGGGTGAGGAGGAGGTGAGGAGGTTTCTGGGGGTCTCACACTTGGAATTCTCCGACATTAAGGAGGTGAGTGCGGTGTAGGTGGGTGAGGATGAGGTGAGGAGGTTTCTGGGGGTCTCACACTTGGAATTCTCCGACATTAAGGAGGTGAGCGCTGTGTAGGTGGGTGAGGACGAGGTTTCTGGGGGTCTCACACTTGGAATTCTCCGACATTAATGAGGTGAGTGCGGTGTAGGTGGGTGGGGATGAGGTGAGGAGGTTTCTGGGGGTCTCACACTTGGAATTCTCCAACATTAAGGAGGTGAGTGCGGTGTAGGTGGGTGAGGACGAGGTGAGGAGGTTTCTGGGGGTCTCACACTTGGAATTCTCCGACATTAAGGAGGTAAGTGCGGTGTAGGTGGGTGGGGATGAGGTGAGGAGGTTTCTGGGGATCTCACACTTGGAATTCTCTGACATTAAGGAGGTGAGTGCGGTGTAGGTGGGTGAGGATGAGGTGAGAAGGTTTCTGGGGGTCTCACACTTGGAATTCTCCGACATTAAGTAGGTGAGCGCTGTGTAGGTGGGTGAGGACGAGGGTTCTGGGGGTCTTACACTTGGAATTCTCCGACATTAAGGAGATGAGTGCGGTGTAGGTGGGTGAGGACGAGGTGAGGAGGTTTCTGGGGGTCTCACACCTGGAATTCTCCGACATTAAGGAGGTGAGCGCGGTGTAGGTGGGTGAGGACGAGGTTTCTGGGGGTCTTACACTTGGAATTCTCCGACATTAAGGAGGTGAGTGTGGTGTAGGTGGGTGGGGATGAGGTGAGGAGGTTTCTGGGGGTCTCACACTTGGAATTCTCCGACATTAAGGAGGTGAGTGCGGTGTAGGTGGGTGAGGAGGAGGTGAGGAGGTTTCTGGGGGTCTCACACTTGGAATTCTCCGACATTAAGGAGGTGAGCGCTGTGTAGGTGGGTGAGGACGAGGTTTCTGGGGGTCTTACACTTGGAATTCTCCGACATTAAGGAGGTGAGTGCGGTGTAGGTGGGTGAGGATGAGGTGAGGAGGTTTCTGGGGGTCTCACACTTGGAATTCTCCGACATTAAGGAGGTGAGTGCGGTGTAGGTGGGTGAGGATGAGGTGAGGAGGTTTCTGGGGGTCTCACACTTGGAATTCTCCAACATTAAGGAGGTAAATGCGGTGTAGGTGGGTGAGGAGGAGGTGAGGAGGTTTCTGGGGGTCTCACACTTGGAATTCTCCGACATTAAGGAGGTGAGCGCTGTGTAGGTGGGTGAGGACGAGGTTTCTGGGGGTCTTACACTTGGAATTCTCCGACATTAAGGAGGTGAGTGCGGTGTAGGTGGGTGGGGATGAGGTGAGGAGGTTTCTGGGGGTCTCACACTTGGAATTCTCCGACATTAAGGAGGTGAGTGCGGTGTAGGTGGGTGAGGACGAGGTGAGGAGGTTTCTGGGGGTCTCACACCTGGAATTCTCCGACATTAAGGAGGTGAGCGCGGTGTAGGTGGGTGAGGACGAGGTTTCTGGGGGTCTTACACTTGGAATTCTCCGACATTAAGGAGGTGAGTGTGGTGTAGGTGGGTGGGGATGAGGTGAGGAGGTTTCTGGGGGTCTCACACTTGGAATTCTCCGACATTAAGGAGGTGAGTGCGGTGTAGGTGGGTGAGGAGGAGGTGAGGAGGTTTCTGGGGGTCTCACACTTGGAATTCTCCGACATTAAGGAGGTGAGCGCTGTGTAGGTGGGTGAGGACGAGGTTTCTGGGGGTCTTACACTTGGAATTCTCCGACATTAAGGAGGTGAGTGCGGTGTAGGTGGGTGAGGATGAGGTGAGGAGGTTTCTGGGGGTCTCACACTTGGAATTCTCCGACATTAAGGAGGTGAGTGCGGTGTAGGTGGGTGAGGATGAGGTGAGGAGGTTTCTGGGGGTCTCACACTTGGAATTCTCCAACATTAAGGAGGTAAATGCGGTGTAGGTGGGTGAGGAGGAGGTGAGGAGGTTTCTGGGGGTCTCACACTTGGAATTCTCCGACATTAAGGAGGTGAGCGCTGTGTAGGTGGGTGAGGACGAGGTTTCTGGGGGTCTTACACTTGGAATTCTCCGACATTAAGGAGGTGAGTGCGGTGTAGGTGGGTGGGGATGAGGTGAGGAGGTTTCTGGGGGTCTCACACTTGGAATTCTCCGACATTAAGGAGGTGAGTGCGGTGTAGGTGGGTGAGGACGAGGTGAGGAGGTTTCTGGGGGTCTCACACTTGGAATTCTCCAACATTAAGGAGGTGAGTGCGGTGTAGGTGGGTGAGGATGAGGTGAGGAGGTTTCTGGGGGTCTCACACTTGGAATTCTCCAACATTAAGGAGGTGAGTGCGGTGTAGGTGGGTGGGGATGAGGTGAGGAGGTTTCTGGGGGTCTCACACTTGGAATTCTCCGACATTAAGGAGGTGAGTGCGGTGTAGGTGGGTGAGGACGAGGTGAGGAGGTTTCTGGGGGTCTCACACTTGGAATTCTCCGACATTAAGGAGGTGAGTGCGGTGTAGGTGGGTGAGGATGAGGTGAGGAGGTTTCTGGGGGTCTCACACTTGGAATTCTCCAAAATTAAGGAGGTGAGTGCGGTGTAGGTGGGTGAGGAGGAGGTGAGGAGGTTTCTGGGGGTCTCACACTTGGAATTCTCCGACATTAAGGAGGTGAGCGCTGTGTAGGTGGGTGAGGACGAAGTTTCTGGGGGTCTCACACTTGGAATTCTCCGACATTAATGAGGTGAGTGCGGTGTAGGTGGGTGGGGATGAGGTGAGGAGGTTTCTGGGGGTCTCACACTTGGAATTCTCCAACATTAAGGAGGTGAGTGCGGTGTAGGTGGGTGAGCACGAGGTTTCTGGGGGTCTCACACTTGGAAGTCTCCGACATTAATGAGGTGAGTGCAGTGTAGGTGGGTGGGGATGAGGTGAGGAGGTTTCTGGGGGTCTCACACTTGGAATTCTCCGACATTAAGGAGGTGAGTGCGGTGTAGGTGGGTGAGGACGAGGTGAGGAGGTTTCTGAGGGTCTCACACTTGGAATTCTCCAACATTAAGGAGGTGAGTGCGGTGTAGGTGGGTGAGGACGAGGTTTCTGGGGGTCTTACACTTGGAATTCTCCGACATTAAGGAGGTAAGTGCGGTGTAGGTGGGTGGGGATGAGGTGAGGAGGTTTCTGGGGATCTCACACTTGGAATTCTCCGACATTAAGGAGGTGAGTGCGGTGTAGGTGGGTGAGGATGAGGTGAGGAGGTTTCTGGGGGTCTCACACTTGGAATTCTCCAACATTAAGGAGGTGAGTGCGGTGTAGGTGGGTGAGGAGGAGGTGAGGAGGTTTCTGGGGGTCTCACACTTGGAATTCTCCGACATTAAGGAGGTGAGTGCGGTGTAGGTGGGTGAGGACGAGGTGAGGAGGTTTCCGGGGGTCTCACACTTGGAATTCTCCGACATTAAGGAGGTGAGTGCGGTGTAGGTGGGTGAGGATGAGGTGTGGAGGTTTCTGGGGGTCTTACACTTGGAATTCTCCGACATTAAGGAGGTGAGTGCGGTGTAGGTGGGTGAGGATGAGGTGAGGAGGTTTCTGGGTGTCTCACACTTGGAATTCTCCAACATTAAGGAGGTGAGTGCGGTGTAGGTGGGTGAGGAGGAGGTGAGGAGGTTTCTGGGGGTCTCACACTTGGAATTCTCCGACATTAAGGAGGTGAGCGCTGTGTAGGTGGGTGAGGACGAGGTTTCTGGGGGTCTTACACTTGGAATTCTCTGACATTAAGGAGGTGAGTGCGGTGTAGGTGGGTGGGGATGAGGTGAGGAGGTTTCTGGGGGTCTCACACTTGGAATTCTCCGACATTAAGGAGGTGAGTGCGGTGTAGGTGGGTGAGGACGAGGTGAGGAGGTTTCTGGGGGTCTAACACTTGGAATTCTCCAACATTAAGGAGGTGAGTGCGGTGTAGGTGGGTGAGGATGAGGTGAGGAGGTTTCTGGGGGTCTCACACTTGGAATTCTCCAACATTAAGGAGGTGAGTGCGGTGTAGGTGGGTGGGGATAAGGTGAGGAGGTTTCGGGGGGTCTCACACTTGGAATTCTCCGACATTAAGGAGGTGAGTGCGGTGTAGGTGGGTGAGGACGAGGTGAGGAGGTTTCTGGGGGTCTCACACTTGGAATTCTCCGACATTAAGGAGGTGAGTGCGGTGTAGGTGGGTGAGGATGAGGTGAGGAGGTTTCTGGGGGTCTCACACTTGGAATTCTCCAACATTAAGGAGGTGAGTGCGGTGTAGGTGGGTGAGGAGGAGGTGAGGAGGTTTCTGGGGGTCTCACACTTGGAATTCTCCGACATTAAGGAGGTGAGTGCGGTGTAGGTGGGTGAGGATGAGGTGAGGAGGTTTCTGGGGGTCTCACACTTGGAATTCTCCGACATTAAGGAGGTGAGCGCTGTGTAGGTGGGTGAGGACGAGGTTTCTGGGGGTCTCACACTTGGAATTCTCCGACATTAATGAGGTGAGTGCGGTGTAGGTGGGTGGGGATGAGGTGAGGAGGTTTCTGGGGGTCTCACACTTGGAATTCTCCAACATTAAGGAGGTGAGTGCGGTGTAGGTGGGTGGGGATGAGGTGAGGAGGTTTCTGGGGGTCTCACACTTGGAATTCTCCGACATTAAGGAGGTGAGTGCGGTGTAGGTGGGTGAGGACGAGGTGAGGAGGTTTCTGGGGGTCTCACACTTGGAATTCTCCAACATTAAGGAGGTGAGTGCGGTGTAGGTGGGTGAGGACGAGGTTTCTGGGGGTCTTACACTTGGAATTCTCCGACATTAAGGAGGTAAGTGCGGTGTAGGTGGGTGGGGATGAGGTGAGGAGGTTTCTGGGGATCTCACACTTGGAATTCTCTGACATTAAGGAGGTGAGTGCGGTGTAGGTGGGTGAGGATGAGGTGAGGAGGTTTCTGGGGGTCTCACACTTGGAATTCTCCGACATTAAGTAGGTGAGCGCTGTGTAGGTGGGTGAGGACGAGGGTTCTGGGGGTCTTACACTTGGAATTCTCCGACATTAAGGAGATGAGTGCGGTATAGGTGGGTGAGGACGAGGTGAGGAGGTTTCTGGGGGTCTCACACCTGGAATTCTCCGACATTAAGGAGGTGAGCGCTGTGTAGGTGGGTGAGGACGAGGTTTCTGGGGGTCTTACACTTGGAATTCTCCGACATTAAGGAGGTGAGTGTGGTGTAGGTGGGTGGGGATGAGGTGAGGAGGTTTCTGGGGGTCTCACACTTGGAATTCTCCGACATTAAGGAGGTGAGTGCGGTGTAGGTGGGTGAGGATGAGGTGAGGAGGTTTCTGGGGGTCTCACACTTGGAATTCTCCGACATTAAGGAGGTGAGCGCTGTGTAGGTGGGTGAGGACGAGGTTTCTGGGGGTCTTACACTTGGAATTCTCCGACATTAAGGAGGTGAGTGCGGTGTAGGTGGGTGAGGATGAGGTGAGGAGGTTTCTGGGGGTCTCACACTTGGAATTCTCCGACATTAAGGAGGTGAGTGCGGTGTAGGTGGGTGAGGATGAGGTGAGGAGGTTTCTGGGGGTCTCACACTTGGAATTCTCCAACATTAAGGAGGTGAGTGCGGTGTAGGTGGGTGAGGAGGAGGTGAGGAGGTTTCTGGGGGTCTCACACTTGGAATTCTCCGACATTAAGGAGGTGAGCGCTGTGTAGGTGGGTGAGGACGAGGTTTCTGGGGGTCTTACACTTGGAATTCTCCGACATTAAGGAGGTGAGTGCGGTGTAGGTGGGTGGGGATGAGGTGAGGAGGTTTCTGGGGGTCTCACACTTGGAATTCTCCGACATTAAGGAGGTGAGTGCGGTGTAGGTGGGTGAGGACGAGGTGAGGAGGTTTCTGGGGGTCTCACACTTGGAATTCTCCAACATTAAGGAGGTGAGTGCGGTGTAGGTGGGTGAGGATGAGGTGAGGAGGTTTCTGGGGGTCTCACACTTGGAATTCTCCAACATTAAGGAGGTGAGTGCGGTGTAGGTGGGTGGGGATGAGGTGAGGAGGTTTCTGGGGGTCTCACACTTGGAATTCTCCGACATTAAGGAGGTGAGTGCGGTGTAGGTGGGTGAGGACGAGGTGAGGAGGTTTCTGGGGGTCTCACACTTGGAATTCTCCGACATTAAGGAGGTGAGTGCGGTGTAGGTGGGTGAGGATGAGGTGAGGAGGTTTCTGGGGGTCTCACACTTGGAATTCTCCAACATTAAGGAGGTGAGTGCGGTGTAGGTGGGTGAGGAGGAGGTGAAGAGGTTTCTGGGGGTCTCACACTTGGAATTCTCCGACATTAAGGAGGTGAGTGCGGTGTAGGTGGGTGAGGATGAGGTGAGGAGGTTTCTGGGGGTCTCACACTTGGAATTCTCCGACATTAAGGAGGTGAGCGCTGTGTAGGTGGGTGAGGACGAAGTTTCTGGGGGTCTCACACTTGGAATTCTCCGACATTAATGAGGTGAGTGCGGTGTAGGTGGGTGGGGATGAGGTGAGGAGGTTTCTGGGGGTCTCACACTTGGAATTCTCCAACATTAAGGAGGTGAGTGCGGTGTAGGTGGGTGAGGACGAGGTTTCTGGGGGTCTCACACTTGGAATTCTCCGACATTAATGAGGTGAGTGCGGTGTAGGTGGGTGGGGATGAGGTGAGGAGGTTTCTGGGGGTCTCACACTTGGAATTCTCCGACATTAAGGAGGTGAGTGCGGTGTAGGTGGGTGAGGACGAGGTGAGGAGGTTTCTGGGGGTCTCACACTTGGAATTCTCCAACATTAAGGAGGTGAGTGCGGTGTAGGTGGGTGAGGACGAGGTTTCTGGGGGTCTTACACTTGGAATTCTCCGACATTAAGGAGGTAAGTGCGGTGTAGGTGGGTGGGGATGAGGTGAGGAGGTTTCTGGGGATCTCACACTTGGAATTCTCCGACATTAAGGAGGTGAGTGCGGTGTAGGTGGGTGAGGATGAGGTGAGGAGGTTTCTGGGGGTCTCACACTTGGAATTCTCCAACATTAAGGAGGTGAGTGCGGTGTAGGTGGGTGAGGAGGAGGTGAGGAGGTTTCTGGGGGTCTCACACTTGGAATTCTCCGACATTAAGGAGGTGAGTGCGGTGTAGGTGGGTGAGGACGAGGTGAGGAGGTTTCCGGGGGTCTCACACTTGGAATTCTCCGACATTAAGGAGGTGAGTGCGGTGTAGGTGGGTGAGGATGAGGTGTGGAGGTATCTGGGGGTCTTACACTTGGAATTCTCCGACATTAAGGAGGTGAGTGCGGTGTAGGTGGGTGAGGATGAGGTGAGGAGGTTTCTGGGGGTCTCACACTTGGAATTCTCCAACATTAAGGAGGTGAGTGCGGTGTAGGTGGGTGAGGATGGGGTGAGGAGGTTTCTGGGGGTCTCACACTTGGATTTCTCCGACATTAAGGAGGTGAGCGCGGTGTAGGTGGGTGGGGACGAGGTGAGGAGGTTTCTGGGGGTCTTACACTTGGAATTCTCCGACATTAAGGAGGTAAGTGCGGTGTAGGTGAGTGGGGATGAGGTGAGGAGGTTTCTGGGGGTCTCACACTTGGAATTCTCCAACATTAAGGAGGTGAGTGCGGTGTAGGTGGGTGAGGAGGAGGTGAGGAGGTTTCTGGGGGTCTCACACTTGGAATTCTCCGACATTAAGGAGGTGAGTGCGGTGTAGGTGGGTGAGGATGAGGTGAGGAGGTTTCTGGGGATCTCACACTTGGAATTCTCCGACATTAAGGAGGTAAGTGCGGTGTAGGTGGGTGAGGATGAGCTGAGGAGGTTTCTGGGGATCTCACACTTGGAATTCTCCAACATTAAGGAGGTGAGTGCGGTGTAGGTGGGTGAGGATGAGGTGTGGAGGTTTCTGGGGGTCTCACACTTGGAATTCTCCGACATGAAGGAGGTGAGCGCGGTGTAGGTGGGTGAGGAGGAGGTGAGGAGGTTTCTGGGGGTCTTACACTTGGAATTCTCCGACATTAAGGAGGTAAGTGCTGTGTAGGTGGGTGAGGATGAGGTGAGGAGGTTTCTGGGGATCTCACACTTGGAATTCTCCGACATTAAGGAGGTGAGTGCGGTGTAGGTGGGTGAGGAGGAGGTGAGGAGGTTTCTGGGGGTCTTACACTTGGAATTCTCCGACATTAAGGAGGTAAGTGCGGTGTAGGTGGGTGAGGATGAGGTGAGGAGGTTTCTGGGGATCTCACACTTGGAATTCTCCGACATTAAGGAGGTGAGCGCTGTGTAGGTGAGTGACGAGGTTTCTGGGGGGCCTCACACTTGGAATTCTCCGACATTAGGGAGGTGAGTGCGGTGTCGGTGAGTGGGGATGAGGTGAGGAGGTTTCTGGGGATCTCACACTTGGAATTCTCCGACATTAAGGAGGTAAGTGCGGTGTAGGTGGGTGAGGATGAGGTGAGGAGGTTTCTGGGGATCTCACACTTGGAATTCTCCGACATTAAGGAGGTGAGCGCTGTGTAGGTGGGTGAGGACGAGGTTTCTGGGGGTCTTACACTTGGAATTCTCCGACATTAAGGAGGTGAGTGCGGTGTAGGTGGGTGAGGATGAGGTGAGGAGGTTTCTGGGGGTCTCACACTTGGAATTCTCCAACATTAAGGAGGTGAGTGCGGTGTAGGTGGGTGAGGAGGAGGTGAGGAGGTTTCTGGGGGTCTCACACTTGGAATTCTCCGACATTAAGGAGGTGAGCGCTGTGTAGGTGGGTGAGGACGAGGTTTCTGGGGGTCTTACACTTGGAATTCTCTGACATTAAGGAGGTGAGTGCGGTGTAGGTGGGTGGGGATGAGGTGAGGAGGTTTCTGGGGGTCTCACACTTGGAATTCTCCGACATTAAGGAGGTGAGTGCGGTGTAGGTGGGTGAGGACGAGGTGAGGAGGTTTCCTGGGGGTCTCACACTTGGAATTCTCCAACATTAAGGAGGTGAGTGCGGTGTAGGTGGGTGAGGATAAGGTGAGGAGGTTTCTGGGGGTCTCACACTTGGAATTCTCCAACATTAAGGAGGTGAGTGCGGTGTAGGTGGGTGGGGATGAGGTGAGGAGGTTTCTGGGGGTCTCACACTTGGAATTCTCCGACATTAAGGAGGTGAGTGCGGTGTAGGTGGGTGAGGACGAGGTGAGGAGGTTTCTGGGGGTCTCACACTTGGAATTCTCCGACATTAAGGAGGTAAGTGCGGTGTAGGTGGGTGAGGATGAGGTGAGGAGGTTTCTGGGGATCTCACACTTGGAATTCTCCGACATTAAGGAGGTGAGCGCTGTGTAGGTGAGTGACGAGGTTTCTGGGGGGCCTCACACTTGGAATTCTCCGACATTAGGGAGGTGAGTGCGGTGTCGGT
The DNA here is from genome assembly GCA_037952835.1 of Lithobates septentrionalis. NCBI lineage: Eukaryota > Metazoa > Chordata > Amphibia > Anura > Ranidae > Lithobates > Lithobates septentrionalis. The sequence goes on from JBBDGP010005569.1 coordinate 65,194, forward strand.
GAGTGGGGATGAGGTGAGGAGGTTTCTGGGGATCTCACACTTGGAATTCTCCGACATTAAGGAGGTAAGTGCGGTGTAGGTGGGTGAGGATGAGGTGAGGAGGTTTCTGGGGATCTCACACTTGGAATTCTCCGACATTAAGGAGGTGAGCGCTGTGTAGGTGGGTGAGGACGAGGTTTCTGGGGGTCTTACACTTGGAATTCTCCGACATTAAGGAGGTGAGTGCGGTGTAGGTGGGTGAGGATGAGGTGAGGAGGTTTCTGGGGGTCTCACACTTGGAATTCTCCAACATTAAGGAGGTGAGTGCGGTGTAGGTGGGTGAGGAGGAGGTGAGGAGGTTTCTGGGGGTCTCACACTTGGAATTCTCCGACATTAAGGAGGTGAGCGCTGTGTAGGTGGGTGAGGACGAGGTTTCTGGGGGTCTTACACTTGGAATTCTCTGACATTAAGGAGGTGAGTGCGGTGTAGGTGGGTGGGGATGAGGTGAGGAGGTTTCTGGGCGTCTCACACTTGGAATTCTCCGACATTAAGGAGGTGAGTGCGGTGTAGGTGGGTGAGGACGAGGTGAGGAGGTTTCCTGGGGGTCTCACACTTGGAATTCTCCAACATTAAGGAGGTGAGTGCGGTGTAGGTGGGTGAGGATAAGGTGAGGAGGTTTCTGGGGGTCTCACACTTGGAATTCTCCAACATTAAGGAGGTGAGTGCGGTGTAGGTGGGTGGGGATGAGGTGAGGAGGTTTCTGGGGGTCTCACACTTGGAATTCTCCGACATTAAGGAGGTGAGTGCGGTGTAGGTGGGTGAGGACGAGGTGAGGAGGTTTCTGGGGGTCTCACACTTGGAATTCTCCGACATTAAGGAGGTGAGTGCGGTGTAGGTGGGTGAGGATGAGGTGAGGAGGTTTCTGGGGGTCTCACACTTGGAATTCTCCAACATTAAGGAGGTGAGTGCGGTGTAGGTGGGTGAGGAGGAGGTGAGGAGGTTTCTGGGGGTCTCACACTTGGAATTCTCCGACATTAAGGAGGTGAGTGCGGTGTAGGTGGGTGAGGATGAGGTGAGGAGGTTTCTGGGGGTCTCACACTTGGAATTCTCCGACATTAAGGAGGTGAGCACTGTGTAGGTGGGTGAGGACGAGGTTTCTGGGGGTCTCACACTTGGAATTCTCCGACATTAATGAGGTGAGTGCGGTGTAGGTGGGTGGGGATGAGGTGAGGAGGTTTCTGGGGGTCTCACACTTGGAATTCTCCAACATTAAGGAGGTGAGTGCGGTGTAGGTGGGTGGGGATGAGGTGAGGAGGTTTCTGGGGGTCTCACACTTGGAATTCTCCGACATTAAGGAGGTGAGTGCGGTGTAGGTGGGTGAGGACGAGGTGAGGAGGTTTCTGGGGGTCTCACACTTGGAATTCTCCAACATTAAGGAGGTGAGTGCGGTGTAGGTGGGTGAGGACGAGGTTTCTGGGGGTCTTACACTTGGAATTCTCCGACATTAAGGAGGTAAGTGCGGTGTAGGTGGGTGGGGATGAGGTGAGGAGGTTTCTGGGGATCTCACACTTGGAATTCTCTGACATTAAGGAGGTGAGTGCGGTGTAGGTGGGTGAGGATGAGGTGAGGAGGTTTCTGGGGGTCTCACACTTGGAATTCTCCGACATTAAGTAGGTGAGCGCTGTGTAGGTGGGTGAGGACGAGGGTTCTGGGGGTCTTACACTTGGAATTCTCCGACATTAAGGAGATGAGTGCGGTGTAGGTGGGTGAGGACGAGGTGAGGAGGTTTCTGGGGGTCTCACACCTGGAATTCTCCGACATTAAGGAGGTGAGCGCTGTGTAGGTGGGTGAGGACGAGGTTTCTGGGGGTCTTACACTTGGAATTCTCCGACATTAAGGAGGTGAGTGTGGTGTAGGTGGGTGGGGATGAGGTGAGGAGGTTTCTGGGGGTCTCACACTTGGAATTCTCTGACATTAAGGAGGTGAGTGCGGTGTAGGTGGATGAGGACGAGGTGAGGAGGTTTCTGGGGGTCTCACACTTGGAATTCTCCGACATTAAGGAGGTGAGCGCTGTGTAGGTGGGTGAGGACGAGGTTTCTGGGGGTCTTACACTTGGAATTCTCCGACATTAAGGAGGTGAGTGCGGTGTAGGTGGGTGGGGATGAGGTGAGGAGGTTTCTGGGGGTCTCACACTTGGAATTCTCCGACATTAAGGAGGTGAGTGCGGTGTAGGTGGGTGAGGATGAGGTGAGGAGGTTTCTGGGGGTCTCACACTTGGAATTCTCCAACATTAAGGAGGTGAGTGCGGTGTAGGTGGGTGAGGAGGAGGTGAGGAGGTTTCTGGGGGTCTCACACTTGGAATTCTCCGACATTAAGGAGGTGAGCGCTGTGTAGGTGGGTGAGGACGAGGTTTCTGGGGGTCTTACACTTGGAATTCTCCGACATTAAGGAGGTGAGTGCGGTGTAGGTGGGTGGGGATGAGGTGAGGAAGTTTCTGGGGGTCTCACACTTGGAATTCTCCGACATTAAGGAGGTGAGTGCGGTGTAGGTGGGTGAGGACGAGGTGAGGAGGTTTCTGGGGGTCTCACACTTGGAATTCTCCAACATTAAGGAGGTGAGTGCGGTGTAGGTGGGTGAGGATGAGGTGAGGAGGTTTCTGGGGGTCTCACACTTGGAATTCTCCAACATTAAGGAGGTGAGTGCGGTGTAGGTGGGTGGGGATGAGGTGAGGAGGTTTCTGGGGGTCTCACACTTGGAATTCTCCGACATTAAGGAGGTGAGTGCGGTGTAGGTGGGTGAGGACGAGGTGAGGAGGTTTCTGGGGGTCTCACACTTGGAATTCTCCGACATTAAGGAGGTGAGTGCGGTGTAGGTGGGTGAGGATGAGGTGAGGAGGTTTCTGGGGGTCTCACACTTGGAATTCTCCAACATTAAGGAGGTGAGTGCGGTGTAGGTGGGTGAGGAGGAGGTGAGGAGGTTTCTGGGGGTCTCACACTTGGAATTCTCCGACATTAAGGAGGTGAGTGCGGTGTAGGTGGGTGAGGATGAGGTGAGAAGGTTTCTGGGGGTCTCACACTTGGAATTCTCCGACATTAAGGAGGTGAGCGCTGTGTAGGTGGGTGAGGACGAAGTTTCTGGGGGTCTCACACTTGGAATTCTCCGACATTAATGAGGTGAGTGCGGTGTAGGTGGGTGGGGATGAGGTGAGGAGGTTTCTGGGGGTCTCACACTTGGAATTCTCCAACATTAAGGAGGTGAGTGCGGTGTAGGTGGGTGAGGACGAGGTTTCTGGGGGTCTCACACTTGGAATTCTCCGACATTAATGAGGTGAGTGCGGTGTAGGTGGGTGGGGATGAGGTGAGGAGGTTTCTGGGGGTCTCACACTTGGAATTCTCCGACATTAAGGAGGTGAGTGCGGTGTAGGTGGGTGAGGACGAGGTGAGGAGGTTTCTGGGGGTCTCACACTTGGAATTCTCCAACATTAAGGAGGTGAGTGCGGTGTAGGTGGGTGAGGACGAGGTTTCTGGGGGTCTTACACTTGGAATTCTCCGACATTAAGGAGGTAAGTGCGGTGTAGGTGGGTGGGGATGAGGTGAGGAGGTTTCTGGGGATCTCACACTTGGAATTTTCCGACATTAAGGAGGTGAGTGCGGTGTAGGTGGGTGAGGATGAGGTGAGGAGGTTTCTGGGGGTCTCACACTTGGAATTCTCCAACATTAAGGAGGTGAGTGCGGTGTAGGTGGGTGAGGAGGAGGTGAGGAGGTTTCTGGGGGTCTCACACTTGGAATTCTCCGACATTAAGGAGGTGAGTGCGGTGTAGGTGGGTGAGGACGAGGTGAGGAGGTTTCCGGGGGTCTCACACTTGGAATTCTCCGACATTAAGGAGGTGAGTGCGGTGTAGGTGGGTGAGGATGAGGTGTGGAGGTTTCTGGGGGTCTTACACTTGGAATTCTCCGACATTAAGGAGGTGAGTGCGGTGTAGGTGGGTGAGGATGAGGTGAGGAGGTTTCTGGGGGTCTCACACTTGGAATTCTCCAACATTAAGGAGGTGAGTGCGGTGTAGGTGGGTGAGGATGAGGTGAGGAGGTTTCTGGGGGTCTCACACTTGGATTTCTCCGACATTAAGGAGGTGAGCGCGGTGTAGGTGGGTGGGGACGAGGTGAGGAGGTTTCTGGGGGTCTTACACTTGGAATTCTCCGACATTAAGGAGGTAAGTGCGGTGTAGGTGGGTGGGGATGAGGTGAGGAGGTTTCTGGGGATCTCACACTTGGAATTCTCCGACATTAAGGAGGTGAGTGCGGTGTAGGTGGGTGAGGATGAGGTGAGGAGGTTTCTGGGGGTCTCACACTTGGAATTCTCCAACATTAAGGAGGTGAGTGCGGTGTAGGTGGGTGAGGAGGAGGTGAGGAGGTTTCTGGGGGTCTCACACTTGGAATTCTTCGACATTAAGGAGGTGAGTGCGGTGTAGGTGGGTGAGGACGAGGTGAGGAGGTTTCCGGGGGTCTCACACTTGGAATTCTCCGACATTAAGGAGGTGAGTGCGGTGTAGGTGGGTGAGGATGAGGTGTGGAGGTTTCTGGGGGTCTTACACTTGGAATTCTCCGACATTAAGGAGGTGAGTGCGGTGTAGGTGGGTGAGGATGAGGTGAGGAGGTTTCTGGGGGTCTCACACTTGGAATTCTCCAACATTAAGGAGGTGAGTGCAGTGTAGGTGGGTGAGGATGAGGTGAGGAGGTTTCTGGGGGTCTCACACTTGGATTTCTCCGACATTAAGGAGGTGAGCGCGGTGTAGGTGGGTGGGGACGAGGTGAGGAGGTTTCTGGGGGTCTTACACTTGGAATTCTCCGACATTAAGGAGGTAAGTGCGGTGTAGGTGAGTGGGGATGAGGTGAGGAGGTTTCTGGGGGTCTCACACTTGGAATTCTCCAACATTAAGGAGGTGAGTGCGGTGTAGGTGGGTGAGGAGGAGGTGAGGAGGTTTCTGGGGGTCTCACACTTGGAAATCTCCGACATTAAGGAGGTGAGTGCGGTGTAGGTGGGTGAGGATGAGGTGAGGAGGTTTCTGGGGATCTCACACTTGGAATTCTCCGACATTAAGGAGGTAAGTGCGGTGTAGGTGGGTGAGGATGAGCTGAGGAGGTTTCTGGGGATCTCACACTTGGAATTCTCCAACATTAAGGAGGTGAGTGCGGTGTAGGTGGGTGAGGATGAGGTGTGGAGGTTTCTGGGGGTCTCACACTTGGAATTCTCCGACATGAAGGAGGTGAGCGCGGTGTAGGTGGGTGAGGAGGAGGTGAGGAGGTTTCTGGGGGTCTTACACTTGGAATTCTCCGACATTAAGGAGGTAAGTGCTGTGTAGGTGGGTGAGGATGAGGTGAGGAGGTTTCTGGGGATCTCACACTTGGAATTCTCCGACATTAAGGAGGTGAGTGCGGTGTAGGTGGGTGAGGAGGAGGTGAGGAGGTTTCTGGGGGTCTTACACTTGGAATTCTCCGACATTAAGGAGGTAAGTGCGGTGTAGGTGGGTGAGGATGAGGTGAGGAGGTTTCTGGGGATCTCACACTTGGAATTCTCCGACATTAAGGAGGTGAGCGCTGTGTAGGTGAGTGACGAGGTTTCTGGGGGGCCTCACACTTGGAATTCTCCGACATTAAGGAGGTGAGTGCGGTGTAGGTGGGTGAGGATGAGGTGAGGAGGTTTCTGGGGGTCTCACACTTGGAATTCTCCGACATTAAGGAGGTGAGCGCTGTGTAGGTGGGTGAGGACGAAGTTTCTGGGGGTCTCACACTTGGAATTCTCCGACATTAATGAGGTGAGTGCGGTGTAGGTGGGTGGGGATGAGGTGAGGAGGTTTCTGGGGGTCTCACACTTGGAATTCTCCAACATTAAGGAGGTGAGTGCGGTGTAGGTGGGTGAGGACGAGGTTTCTGGGGGTCTCACACTTGGAATTCTCCGACATTAATGAGGTGAGTGCGGTGTAGGTGGGTGGGGATGAGGTGAGGAGGTTTCTGGGGGTCTCACACTTGGAATTCTCCGACATTAAGGAGGTGAGTGCGGTGTAGGTGGGTGAGGACGAGGTGAGGAGGTTTCTGGGGGTCTCACACTTGGAATTCTCCAACATTAAGGAGGTGAGTGCGGTGTAGGTGGGTGAGGACGAGGTTTCTGGGGGTCTTACACTTGGAATTCTCCGACATTAAGGAGGTAAGTGCGGTGTAGGTGGGTGGGGATGAGGTGAGGAGGTTTCTGGGGATCTCACACTTGGAATTCTCCGACATTAAGGAGGTGAGTGCGGTGTAGGTGGGTGAGGATGAGGTGAGGAGGTTTCTGGGGGTCTCACACTTGGAATTCTCCAACATTAAGGAGGTGAGTGCGGTGTAGGTGGGTGAGGAGGAGGTGAGGAGGTTTCTGGGGGTCTCACACTTGGAATTCTCTGACATTAAGGAGGTGAGTGCGGTGTAGGTGGGTGAGGACGAGGTGAGGAGGTTTCCGGGGGTCTCACACTTGGAATTCTCCGACATTAAGGAGGTGAGTGCGGTGTAGGTGGGTGAGGATGAGGTGTGGAGGTTTCTGGGGGTCTTACACTTGGAATTCTCCGACATTAAGGAGGTGAGTGCGGTGTAGGTGGGTGAGGATGAGGTGAGGAGGTTTCTGGGGGTCTCACACTTGGAATTCTCCAACATTAAGGAGGTGAGTGCGGTGTAGGTGGGTGAGGATGAGGTGAGGAGGTTTCTGGGGGTCTCACACTTGGATTTCTCCGACATTAAGGAGGTGAGCGCGGTGTAGGTGGGTGGGGACGAGGTGAGGAGGTTTCTGGGGGTCTTACACTTGGAATTCTCCGACATTAAGGAGGTAAGTGCGGTGTAGGTGAGTGGGGATGAGGTGAGGAGGTTTCTGGGGGTCTCACACTTGGAATTCTCCAACATTAAGGAGGTGAGTGCGGTGTAGGTGGGTGAGGAGGAGGTGAGGAGGTTTCTGGGGGTCTCACACTTGGAATTCTCCGACATTAAGGAGGTGAGTGCGGTGTAGGTGGGTGAGGATGAGGTGAGGAGGTTTCTGGGGATCTCACACTTGGAATTCTCCGACATTAAGGAGGTAAGTGCGGTGTAGGTGGGTGAGGATGAGCTGAGGAGGTTTCTGGGGATCTCACACTTGGAATTCTCCGACATTAAGGAGGTGAGCGCTGTGTAGGTGAGTGACGAGGTTTCTGGGGGGCCTCACACTTGGAATTCTCCGACATTAGGGAGGTGAGTGCGGTGTCGGTGAGTGGGGATGAGGTGAGGAGGTTTCTGGGGATCTCACACTTGGAATTCTCCGACATTAAGGAGGTAAGTGCGGTGTAGGTGGGTGAGGATGAGGTGAGGAGGTTTCTGGGGATCTCACACTTGGAATTCTCCGACATTAAGGAGGTGAGGGCTGTGTAGGTGGGTGAGGACGAGGTTTCTGGGGGTCTTACACTTGGAATTCTCCGACATTAAGGAGGTGAGTGCGGTGTAGGTGGGTGGGGATGAGGTGAGAAGGTTTCTGGGGGTCTCACACTTGGAATTCTCCGACATTAAGGAGGTGAGTGCGGTGTCGGTGAGTGGGGATGAGGTGAAGAGGTTTCTGGGGATCTCACACTTGGAATTCTCCGACATTAAGGAGGTAAGTGCGGTGTAGGTGGGTGAGGATGAGGTGAGGAGGTTTCTGGGGGTCTTACACTTGGAATTCTCCGACATTAAGGAGGTGAGTGCGGTGTAGGTGGGTGGGGATGAGGTGAGGAGGTTTCTGGGGGTCTCACACTTGGAATTCTCCGACATTAAGGAGGTGAGTGCGGTGTCGGTGAGTGGGGATGAGGTGAAGAGGTTTCTGGGGATCTCACACTTGGAATTCTCCGACATTAAGGAGGTAAGTGCGGTGTAGGTGAGTGGGGATGAGGTGAAGAGGTTTCTGGGGATCTCACACTTGGAATTCTCCGACATTAAGGAGGTGAGTGCGGTGTAGGTGGGTGGGGATGAGGTGAGGAGGTTTCTGGGGGTCTCACACTTGGAATTCTCCGACATTAAGGAGGTGAGTGCGGTGTAGGTGGGTGGGGATGAGGTGTGGAGGTTTCCGGGGGTCTCACACTTGGAATTCTCCGACATTAAGGCGGTGAGTGCGGTGTCGGTGGGTGGGGATGAGGTGAGGAGGTTTCTGGGGGTCTCACACTTGGAATTCTCTGACATTAAGGAGGTGAGCGCGGTGTAGGTGGGTGGGGATGAGGTGAGGAGGTTTCTGGGGGTCTCACACTTGGAATTCTCTGACATTAAGGAGGTAAGTGCGGTGTCGGTGGGTGGGGATGAGGTGAGGAGGTTTCTGGGGGTCTCACACTTGCAGTCCTCCGACATTAAGGCGGTGAGTGCGGTGTCGGTGGGTGAGGAGGAGGTGAGGAGGTTTCTGGGGGTCTCACACTTGGAATTCTCTGACATTAAGGAGGTAAGTGCGGTGTAGGTGGGTGAGGATGAGGTGAGGAGGTTTCTGGGGGTCTCACACTTGGAATTCTCCAACATTAAGGAGGTGAGTGCGGTGTAGGTGGGTGAGGAGGAGGTGAGGAGGTTTCTGGGGGTCTCACACTTGGAATTCTCCGACATTAAGGAGGTGAGCGCTGTGTAGGTGGGTGAGGACGAGGTTTCTGGGGGTCTTACACTTGGAATTCTCTGACATTAAGGAGGTGAGTGCGGTGTAGGTGGGTGGGGATGAGGTGAGGAGGTTTCTGGGGGTCTCACACTTGGAATTCTCCGACATTAAGGAGGTGAGTGCGGTGTAGGTGGGTGAGGACGAGGTGAGGAGGTTTCTGGGGGTCTCACACTTGGAATTCTCCAACATTAAGGAGGTGAGTGCGGTGTAGGTGGGTGAGGATGAGGTGAGGAGGTTTCTGGGGGTCTCACACTTGGAATTCTCCAACATTAAGGAGGTGAGTGCGGTGTAGGTGGGTGGTGATGAGGTGAGGAGGTTTCTGGGGGTCTCACACTTGGAATTCTCCGACATTAAGGAGGTGAGTGCGGTGTAGGTGGGTGAGGACGAGGTGAGGAGGTTTCTGGGGGTCTCACACTTGGAATTCTCCGACATTAAGGAGGTGAGTGCGGTGTAGGTGGGTGAGGATGAGGTGAGGAGGTTTCTGGGGGTCTCACACTTGGAATTCTCCAACATTAAGGAGGTGAGTGCGGTGTAGGTGGGTGAGGAGGAGGTGAGGAGGTTTCTGGGGGTCTCACACTTGGAATTCTCCGACATTAAGGAGGTGAGTGCGGTGTAGGTGGGTGAGGATGAGGTGAGGAGGTTTCTGGGGGTCTCACACTTGGAATTCTCCGACATTAAGGAGGTGAGCGCTGTGTAGGTGGGTGAGGACGAGGTTTCTGGGGGTCTCACACTTGGAATTCTCCGACATTAATGAGGTGAGTGCGGTGTAGGTGGGTGGGGATGAGGTGAGGAGGTTTCTGGGGGTCTCACACTTGGAATTCTCCAACATTAAGGAGGTGAGTGCGGTGTAGGTGGGTGGGGATGAGGTGAGGAGGTTTCTGGGGGTCTCACACTTGGAATTCTCCGACATTAAGGAGGTGAGTGCGGTGTAGGTGGGTGAGGACGAGGTGAGGAGGTTTCTGGGGGTCTCACACTTGGAATTCTCCAACATTAAGGAGGTGAGTGCGGTGTAGGTGGGTGAGGACGAGGTTTCTGGGGATCTCACACTTGGAATTCTCCGACATTAAGGAGGTAAGTGCGGTGTAGGTGGGTGGGGATGAGGTGAGGAGGTTTCTGGGGATCTCACACTTGGAATTCTCTGACATTAAGGAGGTGAGTGCGGTGTAGGTGGGTGAGGATGAGGTGAGAAGGTTTCTGGGGGTCTCACACTTGGAATTCTCCGACATTAAGTAGGTGAGCGCTGTGTAGGTGGGTGAGGACGAGGGTTCTGGGGGTCTTACACTTGGAATTCTCCGACATTAAGGAGATGAGTGCGGTGTAGGTGGGTGAGGACGAGGTGAGGAGGTTTCTGGGGGTCTCACACCTGGAATTCTCCGACATTAAGGAGGTGAGCGCGGTGTAGGTGGGTGAGGACGAGGTTTCTGGGGGTCTTACACTTGGAATTCTCCGACATTAAGGAGGTGAGTGTGGTGTAGGTGGGTGGGGATGAGGTGAGGAGGTTTCTGGGGGTCTCACACTTGGAATTCTCCGACATTAAGGAGGTGAGTGCGGTGTAGGTGGGTGAGGAGGAGGTGAGGAGGTTTCTGGGGGTCTCACACTTGGAATTCTCCGACATTAAGGAGGTGAGCGCTGTGTAGGTGGGTGAGGACGAGGTTTCTGGGGGTCTTACACTTGGAATTCTCCGACATTAAGGAGGTGAGTGCGGTGTAGGTGGGTGAGGATGAGGTGAGGAGGTTTCTGGGGGTCTCACACTTGGAATTCTCCGACATTAAGGAGGTGAGTGCGGTGTAGGTGGGTGAGGATGAGGTGAGGAGGTTTCTGGGGGTCTCACACTTGGAATTCTCCAACATTAAGGAGGTAAATGCGGTGTAGGTGGGTGAGGAGGAGGTGAGGAGGTTTCTGGGGGTCTCACACTTGGAATTCTCCGACATTAAGGAGGTGAGCGCTGTGTAGGTGGGTGAGGACGAGGTTTCTGGGGGTCTTACACTTGGAATTCTCCGACATTAAGGAGGTGAGTGCGGTGTAGGTGGGTGGGGATGAGGTGAGGAGGTTTCTGGGGGTCTCACACTTGGAATTCTCCGACATTAAGGAGGTGAGTGCGGTGTAGGTGGGTGAGGACGAGGTGAGGAGGTTTCTGGGGGTCTCACACTTGGAATTCTCCAACATTAAGGAGGTGAGTGCGGTGTAGGTGGGTGAGGATGAGGTGAGGAGGTTTCTGGGGGTCTCACACTTGGAATTCTCCAACATTAAGGAGGTGAGTGCGGTGTAGGTGGGTGGGGATGAGGTGAGGAGGTTTCTGGGGGTCTCACACTTGGAATTCTCCGACATTAAGGAGGTGAGTGCGGTGTAGGTGGGTGAGGACGAGGTGAGGAGGTTTCTGGGGGTCTCACACTTGGAATTCTCCGACATTAAGGAGGTGAGTGCGGTGTAGGTGGGTGAGGATGAGGTGAGGAGGTTTCTGGGGGTCTCACACTTGGAATTCTCCAAAATTAAGGAGGTGAGTGCGGTGTAGGTGGGTGAGGAGGAGGTGAGGAGGTTTCTGGGGGTCTCACACTTGGAATTCTCCGACATTAAGGAGGTGAGCGCTGTGTAGGTGGGTGAGGACGAAGTTTCTGGGGGTCTCACACTTGGAATTCTCCGACATTAATGAGGTGAGTGCGGTGTAGGTGGGTGGGGATGAGGTGAGGAGGTTTCTGGGGGTCTCACACTTGGAATTCTCCAACATTAAGGAGGTGAGTGCGGTGTAGGTGGGTGAGCACGAGGTTTCTGGGGGTCTCACACTTGGAATTCTCCGACATTAATGAGGTGAGTGCAGTGTAGGTGGGTGGGGATGAGGTGAGGAGGTTTCTGGGGGTCTCACACTTGGAATTCTCCGACATTAAGGAGGTGAGTGCGGTGTAGGTGGGTGAGGACGAGGTGAGGAGGTTTCTGAGGGTCTCACACTTGGAATTCTCCAACATTAAGGAGGTGAGTGCGGTGTAGGTGGGTGAGGACGAGGTTTCTGGGGGTCTTACACTTGGAATTCTCCGACATTAAGGAGGTAAGTGCGGTGTAGGTGGGTGGGGATGAGGTGAGGAGGTTTCTGGGGATCTCACACTTGGAATTCTCCGACATTAAGGAGGTGAGTGCGGTGTAGGTGGGTGAGGATGAGGTGAGGAGGTTTCTGGGGGTCTCACACTTGGAATTCTCCAACATTAAGGAGGTGAGTGCGGTGTAGGTGGGTGAGGAGGAGGTGAGGAGGTTTCTGGGGGTCTCACACTTGGAATTCTCCGACATTAAGGAGGTGAGTGCGGTGTAGGTGGGTGAGGACGAGGTGAGGAGGTTTCCGGGGGTCTCACACTTGGAATTCTCCGACATTAAGGAGGTGAGTGCGGTGTAGGTGGGTGAGGATGAGGTGTGGAGGTTTCTGGGGGTCTTACACTTGGAATTCTCCGACATTAAGGAGGTGAGTGCGGTGTAGGTGGGTGAGGATGAGGTGAGGAGGTTTCTGGGGGTCTCACACTTGGAATTCTCCAACATTAAGGAGGTGAGTGCGGTGTAGGTGGGTGAGGAGGAGGTGAGGAGGTTTCTGGGGGTCTCACACTTGGAATTCTCCGACATTAAGGAGGTGAGCGCTGTGTAGGTGGGTGAGGACGAGGTTTCTGGGGGTCTTACACTTGGAATTCTCTGACATTAAGAAGGTGAGTGCGGTGTAGGTGGGTGGGGATGAGGTGAGGAGGTTTCTGGGGGTCTCACACTTGGAATTCTCCGACATTAAGGAGGTGAGTGCGGTGTAGGTGGGTGAGGACGAGGTGAGGAGGTTTCTGGGGGTCTCACACTTGGAATTCTCCAACATTAAGGAGGTGAGTGCGGTGTAGGTGGGTGAGGATGAGGTGAGGAGGTTTCTGGGGGTCTCACACTTGGAATTCTCCAACATTAAGGAGGTGAGTGCGGTGTAGGTGGGTGGGGATAAGGTGAGGAGGTTTCGGGGGGTCTCACACTTGGAATTCTCCGACATTAAGGAGGTGAGTGCGGTGTAGGTGGGTGAGGACGAGGTGAGGAGGTTTCTGGGGGTCTCACACTTGGAATTCTCCGACATTAAGGAGGTGAGTGCGGTGTAGGTGGGTGAGGATGAGGTGAGGAGGTTTCTGGGGGTCTCACACTTGGAATTCTCCAACATTAAGGAGGTGAGTGCGGTGTAGGTGGGTGAGGAGGAGGTGAGGAGGTTTCTGGGGGTCTCACACTTGGAATTCTCCGACATTAAGGAGGTGAGTGCGGTGTAGGTGGGTGAGGATGAGGTGAGGAGGTTTCTGGGGGTCTCACACTTGGAATTCTCCGACATTAAGGAGGTGAGCGCTGTGTAGGTGGGTGAGGACGAGGTTTCTGGGGGTCTCACACTTGGAATTCTCCGACATTAATGAGGTGAGTGCGGTGTAGGTGGGTGGGGATGAGGTGAGGAGGTTTCTGGGGGTCTCACACTTGGAATTCTCCAACATTAAGGAGGTGAGTGCGGTGTAGGTGGGTGGGGATGAGGTGAGGAGGTTTCTGGGGGTCTCACACTTGGAATTCTCCGACATTAAGGAGGTGAGTGCGGTGTAGGTGGGTGAGGATGAGGTGAGGAGGTTTCTGGGGGTCTCACACTTGGAATTCTCCAACATTAAGGAGGTGAGTGCGGTGTAGGTGGGTGAGGACGAGGTTTCTGGGGGTCTTACACTTGGAATTCTCCGACATTAAGGAGGTAAGTGCGGTGTAGGTGGGTGGGGATGAGGTGAGGAGGTTTCTGGGGATCTCACACTTGGAATTCTCTGACATTAAGGAGGTGAGTGCGGTGTAGGTGGGTGAGGATGAGGTGAGGAGGTTTCTGGGGGTCTCACACTTGGAATTCTCCGACATTAAGTAGGTGAGCGCTGTGTAGGTGGGTGAGGACGAGGGTTCTGGGGGTCTTACACTTGGAATTCTCCGACATTAAGGAGATGAGTGCGGTATAGGTGGGTGAGGAATGGGTGAGGAGGTTTCTGGGGGTCTCACACCTGGAATTCTCCGACATTAAGGAGGTGAGCGCTGTGTAGGTGGGTGAGGACGAGGTTTCTGGGGGTCTTACACTTGGAATTCTCCGACATTAAGGAGGTGAGTGTGGTGTAGGTGGGTGGGGATGAGGTGAGGAGGTTTCTGGGGGTCTCACACTTGGAATTCTCCGACATTAAGGAGGTGAGTGCGGTGTAGGTGGGTGAGGATGAGGTGAGGAGGTTTCTGGGGGTCTCACACTTGGAATTCTCCGACATTAAGGAGGTGAGCGCTGTGTAGGTGGGTGAGGACGAGGTTTCTGGGGGTCTTACACTTGGAATTCTCCGACATTAAGGAGGTGAGTGCGGTGTAGGTGGGTGAGGATGAGGTGAGGAGGTTTCTGGGGGTCTCACACTTGGAATTCTCCGACATTAAGGAGGTGAGTGCGGTGTAGGTGGGTGAGGATGAGGTGAGGAGGTTTCTGGGGGTCTCACACTTGGAATTCTCCAACATTAAGGAGGTGAGTGCGGTGTAGGTGGGTGAGGAGGAGGTGAGGAGGTTTCTGGGGGTCTCACACTTGGAATTCTCCGACATTAAGGAGGTGAGCGCTGTGTAGGTGGGTGAGGACGAGGTTTCTGGGGGTCTTACACTTGGAATTCTCCGACATTAAGGAGGTGAGTGCGGTGTAGGTGGGTGGGGATGAGGTGAGGAGGTTTCTGGGGGTCTCACACTTGGAATTCTCCGACATTAAGGAGGTGATTGCGGTGTAGGTGGGTGAGGACGAGGTGAGGAGGTTTCTGGGGGTCTCACACTTGGAATTCTCCAACATTAAGGAGGTGAGTGCGGTGTAGGTGGGTGAGGATGAGGTGAGGAGGTTTCTGGGGGTCTCACACTTGGAATTCTCCAACATTAAGGAGGTGAGTGCGGTGTAGGTGGGTGGGGATGAGGTGAGGAGGTTTCTGGGGGTCTCACACTTGGAATTCTCCGACATTAAGGAGGTGAGTGCGGTGTAGGTGGGTGAGGACGAGGTGAGGAGGTTTCTGGGGGTCTCACACTTGGAATTCTCCGACATTAAGGAGGTGAGTGCGGTGTAGGTGGGTGAGGATGAGGTGAGGAGGTTTCTGGGGGTCTCACACTTGGAATTCTCCAACATTAAGGAGGTGAGTGCGGTGTAGGTGGGTGAGGAGGAGGTGAAGAGGTTTCTGGGGGTCTCACACTTGGAATTCTCCGACATTAAGGAGGTGAGTGCGGTGTAGGTGGGTGAGGATGAGGTGAGGAGGTTTCTGGGGGTCTCACACTTGGAATTCTCCGACATTAAGGAGGTGAGCGCTGTGTAGGTGGGTGAGGACGAAGTTTCTGGGGGTCTCACACTTGGAATTCTCCGACATTAATGAGGTGAGTGCGGTGTAGGTGGGTGGGGATGAGGTGAGGAGGTTTCTGGGGGTCTCACACTTGGAATTCTCCAACATTAAGGAGGTGAGTGCGGTGTAGGTGGGTGAGGACGAGGTTTCTGGGGGTCTCACACTTGGAATTCTCCGACATTAATGAGGTGAGTGCGGTGTAGGTGGGTGGGGATGAGGTGAGGAGGTTTCTGGGGGTCTCACACTTGGAATTCTCCGACATTAAGGAGGTGAGTGCGGTGTAGGTGGGTGAGGACGAGGTGAGGAGGTTTCTGGGGGTCTCACACTTGGAATTCTCCAACATTAAGGAGGTGAGTGCGGTGTAGGTGGGTGAGGACGAGGTTTCTGGGGGTCTTACACTTGGAATTCTCCGACATTAAGGAGGTAAGTGCGGTGTAGGTGGGTGGGGATGAGGTGAGGAGGTTTCTGGGGATCTCACACTTGGAATTCTCCGACATTAAGGAGGTGAGTGCGGTGTAGGTGGGTGAGGATGAGGTGAGGAGGTTTCTGGGGGTCTCACACTTGGAATTCTCCAACATTAAGGAGGTGAGTGCGGTGTAGGTGGGTGAGGAGGAGGTGAGGAGGTTTCTGGGGGTCTCACACTTGGAATTCTCCGACATTAAGGAGGTGAGTGCGGTGTAGGTGGGTGAGGACGAGGTGAGGAGGTTTCCGGGGGTCTCACACTTGGAATTCTCCGACATTAAGGAGGTGAGTGCGGTGTAGGTGGGTGAGGATGAGGTGTGGAGGTATCTGGGGGTCTTACACTTGGAATTCTCCGACATTAAGGAGGTGAGTGCGGTGTAGGTGGGTGAGGATGAGGTGAGGAGGTTTCTGGGGGTCTCACACTTGGAATTCTCCAACATTAAGGAGGTGAGTGCGGTGTAGGTGGGTGAGGATGAGGTGAGGAGGTTTCTGGGGGTCTCACACTTGGATTTCTCCGACATTAAGGAGGTGAGCGCGGTGTAGGTGGGTGGGGACGAGGTGAGGAGGTTTCTGGGGGTCTTACACTTGGAATTCTCCGACATTAAGGAGGTAAGTGCGGTGTAGGTGAGTGGGGATGAGGTGAGGAGGTTTCTGGGGGTCTCACACTTGGAATTCTCCAACATTAAGGAGGTGAGTGCGGTGTAGGTGGGTGAGGAGGAGGTGAGGAGGTTTCTGGGGGTCTCACACTTGGAATTCTCCGACATTAAGGAGGTGAGTGCGGTGTAGGTGGGTGAGGATGAGGTGAGGAGGTTTCTGGGGATCTCACACTTGGAATTCTCCGACATTAAGGAGGTAAGTGCGGTGTAGGTGGGTGAGGATGAGCTGAGGAGGTTTCTGGGGATCTCACACTTGGAATTCTCCAACATTAAGGAGGTGAGTGCGGTGTAGGTGGGTGAGGATGAGGTGTGGAGGTTTCTGGGGGTCTCACACTTGGAATTCTCCGACATGAAGGAGGTGAGCGCGGTGTAGGTGGGTGAGGAGGAGGTGAGGAGGTTTCTGGGGGTCTTACACTTGGAATTCTCCGACATTAAGGAGGTAAGTGCTGTGTAGGTGGGTGAGGATGAGGTGAGGAGGTTTCTGGGGATCTCACACTTGGAATTCTCCGACATTAAGGAGGTGAGTGCGGTGTAGGTGGGTGAGGAGGAGGTGAGGAGGTTTCTGGGGGTCTTACACTTGGAATTCTCCGACATTAAGGAGGTAAGTGCGGTGTAGGTGGGTGAGGATGAGGTGAGGAGGTTTCTGGGGATCTCACACTTGGAATTCTCCGACATTAAGGAGGTAAGTGCGGTGTAGGTGAGTGGGGATGAGGTGAGGAGGTTTCTGGGGGTCTCACACTTGGAATTCTCCAACATTAAGGAGGTGAGTGCGGTGTAGGTGGGTGAGGAGGAGGTGAGGAGGTTTCTGGGGGTCTCACACTTGGAATTCTCCGACATTAAGGAGGTGAGTGCGGTGTAGGTGGGTGAGGATGAGGTGAGGAGGTTTCTGGGGATCTCACACTTGGAATTCTCCGACATTAAGGAGGTAAGTGCGGTGTAGGTGGGTGAGGATGAGCTGAGGAGGTTTCTGGGGATCTCACACTTGGAATTCTCCAACATTAAGGAGGTGAGTGCGGTGTAGGTGGGTGAGGATGAGGTGTGGAGGTTTCTGGGGGTCTCACACTTGGAATTCTCCGACATGAAGGAGGTGAGCGCGGTGTAGGTGGGTGAGGAGGAGGTGAGGAGGTTT
This sequence comes from Lithobates septentrionalis, assembly GCA_037952835.1. NCBI lineage: Eukaryota > Metazoa > Chordata > Amphibia > Anura > Ranidae > Lithobates > Lithobates septentrionalis. Next base: position 82,416 of record JBBDGP010005569.1, read on the forward strand.
CTGGGGGTCTTACACTTGGAATTCTCCGACATTAAGGAGGTAAGTGCTGTGTAGGTGGGTGAGGATGAGGTGAGGAGGTTTCTGGGGATCTCACACTTGGAATTCTCCGACATTAAGGAGGTGAGTGCGGTGTAGGTGGGTGAGGAGGAGGTGAGGAGGTTTCTGGGGGTCTTACACTTGGAATTCTCCGACATTAAGGAGGTAAGTGCGGTGTAGGTGGGTGAGGATGAGGTGAGGAGGTTTCTGGGGATCTCACACTTGGAATTCTCCGACATTAAGGAGGTGAGCGCTGTGTAGGTGAGTGACGAGGTTTCTGGGGGGCCTCACACTTGGAATTCTCCGACATTAGGGAGGTGAGTGCGGTGTCGGTGAGTGGGGATGAGGTGAGGAGGTTTCTGGGGATCTCACACTTGGAATTCTCCGACATTAAGGAGGTAAGTGCGGTGTAGGTGGGTGAGGATGAGGTGAGGAGGTTTCTGGGGATCTCACACTTGGAATTCTCCGACATTAAGGAGGTGAGCGCTGTGTAGGTGGGTGAGGACGAGGTTTCTGGGGGTCTTACACTTGGAATTCTCCGACATTAAGGAGGTGAGTGCGGTGTAGGTGGGTGAGGATGAGGTGAGGAGGTTTCTGGGGGTCTCACACTTGGAATTCTCCAACATTAAGGAGGTGAGTGCGGTGTAGGTGGGTGAGGAGGAGGTGAGGAGGTTTCTGGGGGTCTCACACTTGGAATTCTCCGACATTAAGGAGGTGAGCGCTGTGTAGGTGGGTGAGGACGAGGTTTCTGGGGGTCTTACACTTGGAATTCTCTGACATTAAGGAGGTGAGTGCGGTGTAGGTGGGTGGGGATGAGGTGAGGAGGTTTCTGGGGGTCTCACACTTGGAATTCTCCGACATTAAGGAGGTGAGTGCGGTGTAGGTGGGTGAGGACGAGGTGAGGAGGTTTCCTGGGGGTCTCACACTTGGAATTCTCCAACATTAAGGAGGTGAGTGCGGTGTAGGTGGGTGAGGATAAGGTGAGGAGGTTTCTGGGGGTCTCACACTTGGAATTCTCCAACATTAAGGAGGTGAGTGCGGTGTAGGTGGGTGGGGATGAGGTGAGGAGGTTTCTGGGGGTCTCACACTTGGAATTCTCCGACATTAAGGAGGTGAGTGCGGTGTAGGTGGGTGAGGACGAGGTGAGGAGGTTTCTGGGGGTCTCACACTTGGAATTCTCCGACATTAAGGAGGTAAGTGCGGTGTAGGTGGGTGAGGATGAGGTGAGGAGGTTTCTGGGGATCTCACACTTGGAATTCTCCGACATTAAGGAGGTGAGCGCTGTGTAGGTGAGTGACGAGGTTTCTGGGGGGCCTCACACTTGGAATTCTCCGACATTAGGGAGGTGAGTGCGGTGTCGGTGAGTGGGGATGAGGTGAGGAGGTTTCTGGGGATCTCACACTTGGAATTCTCCGACATTAAGGAGGTAAGTGCGGTGTAGGTGGGTGAGGATGAGGTGAGGAGGTTTCTGGGGATCTCACACTTGGAATTCTCCGACATTAAGGAGGTGAGCGCTGTGTAGGTGGGTGAGGACGAGGTTTCTGGGGGTCTTACACTTGGAATTCTCCGACATTAAGGAGGTGAGTGCGGTGTAGGTGGGTGAGGATGAGGTGAGGAGGTTTCTGGGGGTCTCACACTTGGAATTCTCCAACATTAAGGAGGTGAGTGCGGTGTAGGTGGGTGAGGAGGAGGTGAGGAGGTTTCTGGGGGTCTCACACTTGGAATTCTCCGACATTAAGGAGGTGAGCGCTGTGTAGGTGGGTGAGGACGAGGTTTCTGGGGGTCTTACACTTGGAATTCTCTGACATTAAGGAGGTGAGTGCGGTGTAGGTGGGTGGGGATGAGGTGAGGAGGTTTCTGGGGGTCTCACACTTGGAATTCTCCGACATTAAGGAGGTGAGTGCGGTGTAGGTGGGTGAGGACGAGGTGAGGAGGTTTCCTGGGGGTCTCACACTTGGAATTCTCCAACATTAAGGAGGTGAGTGCGGTGTAGGTGGGTGAGGATAAGGTGAGGAGGTTTCTGGGGGTCTCACACTTGGAATTCTCCAACATTAAGGAGGTGAGTGCGGTGTAGGTGGGTGGGGATGAGGTGAGGAGGTTTCTGGGGGTCTCACACTTGGAATTCTCCGACATTAAGGAGGTGAGTGCGGTGTAGGTGGGTGAGGACGAGGTGAGGAGGTTTCTGGGGGTCTCACACTTGGAATTCTCCGACATTAAGGAGGTGAGTGCGGTGTAGGTGGGTGAGGATGAGGTGAGGAGGTTTCTGGGGGTCTCACACTTGGAATTCTCCAACATTAAGGAGGTGAGTGCGGTGTAGGTGGGTGAGGAGGAGGTGAGGAGGTTTCTGGGGGTCTCACACTTGGAATTCTCCGACATTAAGGAGGTGAGTGCGGTGTAGGTGGGTGAGGATGAGGTGAGGAGGTTTCTGGGGGTCTCACACTTGGAATTCTCCGACATTAAGGAGGTGAGCACTGTGTAGGTGGGTGAGGACGAGGTTTCTGGGGGTCTCACACTTGGAATTCTCCGACATTAATGAGGTGAGTGCGGTGTAGGTGGGTGGGGATGAGGTGAGGAGGTTTCTGGGGGTCTCACACTTGGAATTCTCCAACATTAAGGAGGTGAGTGCGGTGTAGGTGGGTGGGGATGAGGTGAGGAGGTTTCTGGGGGTCTCACACTTGGAATTCTCCGACATTAAGGAGGTGAGTGCGGTGTAGGTGGGTGAGGACGAGGTGAGGAGGTTTCTGGGGGTCTCACACTTGGAATTCTCCAACATTAAGGAGGTGAGTGCGGTGTAGGTGGGTGAGGACGAGGTGAGGAGGTTTCTGGGGGTCTTACACTTGGAATTCTCCGACATTAAGGAGGTAAGTGCGGTGTAGGTGGGTGGGGATGAGGTGAGGAGGTTTCTGGGGATCTCACACTTGGAATTCTCTGACATTAAGGAGGTGAGTGCGGTGTAGGTGGGTGAGGATGAGGTGAGGAGGTTTCTGGGGGTCTCACACTTGGAATTCTCCGACATTAAGTAGGTGAGCGCTGTGTAGGTGGGTGAGGACGAGGGTTCTGGGGGTCTTACACTTGGAATTCTCCGACATTAAGGAGATGAGTGCGGTGTAGGTGGGTGAGGACGAGGTGAGGAGGTTTCTGGGGGTCTCACACCTGGAATTCTCCGACATTAAGGAGGTGAGCGCTGTGTAGGTGGGTGAGGACGAGGTTTCTGGGGGTCTTACACTTGGAATTCTCCGACATTAAGGAGGTGAGTGTGGTGTAGGTGGGTGGGGATGAGGTGAGGAGGTTTCTGGGGGTCTCACACTTGGAATTCTCTGACATTAAGGAGGTGAGTGCGGTGTAGGTGGATGAGGACGAGGTGAGGAGGTTTCTGGGGGTCTCACACTTGGAATTCTCCGACATTAAGGAGGTGAGCGCTGTGTAGGTGGGTGAGGACGAGGTTTCTGGGGGTCTTACACTTGGAATTCTCCGACATTAAGGAGGTGAGTGCGGTGTAGGTGGGTGGGGATGAGGTGAGGAGGTTTCTGGGGGTCTCACACTTGGAATTCTCCGACATTAAGGAGGTGAGTGCGGTGTAGGTGGGTGAGGATGAGGTGAGGAGGTTTCTGGGGGTCTCACACTTGGAATTCTCCAACATTAAGGAGGTGAGTGCGGTGTAGGTGGGTGAGGAGGAGGTGAGGAGGTTTCTGGGGGTCTCACACTTGGAATTCTCCGACATTAAGGAGGTGAGCGCTGTGTAGGTGGGTGAGGACGAGGTTTCTGGGGGTCTTACACTTGGAATTCTCCGACATTAAGGAGGTGAGTGCGGTGTAGGTGGGTGGGGATGAGGTGAGGAGGTTTCTGGGGGTCTCACACTTGGAATTCTCCGACATTAAGGAGGTGAGTGCGGTGTAGGTGGGTGAGGACGAGGTGAGGAGGTTTCTGGGGGTCTCACACTTGGAATTCTCCAACATTAAGGAGGTGAGTGCGGTGTAGGTGGGTGAGGATGAGGTGAGGAGGTTTCTGGGGGTCTCACACTTGGAATTCTCCAACATTAAGGAGGTGAGTGCGGTGTAGGTGGGTGGGGATGAGGTGAGGAGGTTTCTGGGGGTCTCACACTTGGAATTCTCCGACATTAAGGAGGTGAGTGCGGTGTAGGTGGGTGAGGACGAGGTGAGGAGGTTTCTGGGGGTCTCACACTTGGAATTCTCCGACATTAAGGAGGTGAGTGCGGTGTAGGTGGGTGAGGATGAGGTGAGGAGGTTTCTGGGGGTCTCACACTTGGAATTCTCCAACATTAAGGAGGTGAGTGCGGTGTAGGTGGGTGAGGAGGAGGTGAGGAGGTTTCTGGGGGTCTCACACTTGGAATTCTCCGACATTAAGGAGGTGAGTGCGGTGTAGGTGGGTGAGGATGAGGTGAGAAGGTTTCTGGGGGTCTCACACTTGGAATTCTCCGACATTAAGGAGGTGAGCGCTGTGTAGGTGGGTGAGGACGAAGTTTCTGGGGGTCTCACACTTGGAATTCTCCGACATTAATGAGGTGAGTGCGGTGTAGGTGGGTGGGGATGAGGTGAGGAGGTTTCTGGGGGTCTCACACTTGGAATTCTCCAACATTAAGGAGGTGAGTGCGGTGTAGGTGGGTGAGGACGAGGTTTCTGGGGGTCTCACACTTGGAATTCTCCGACATTAATGAGGTGAGTGCGGTGTAGGTGGGTGGGGATGAGGTGAGGAGGTTTCTGGGGGTCTCACACTTGGAATTCTCCGACATTAAGGAGGTGAGTGCGGTGTAGGTGGGTGAGGACGAGGTGAGGAGGTTTCTGGGGGTCTCACACTTGGAATTCTCCAACATTAAGGAGGTGAGTGCGGTGTAGGTGGGTGAGGACGAGGTTTCTGGGGGTCTTACACTTGGAATTCTCCGACATTAAGGAGGTAAGTGCGGTGTAGGTGGGTGGGGATGAGGTGAGGAGGTTTCTGGGGATCTCACACTTGGAATTCTCCGACATTAAGGAGGTGAGTGCGGTGTAGGTGGGTGAGGATGAGGTGAGGAGGTTTCTGGGGGTCTCACACTTGGAATTCTCCAACATTAAGGAGGTGAGTGCGGTGTAGGTGGGTGAGGAGGAGGTGAGGAGGTTTCTGGGGGTCTCACACTTGGAATTCTCCGACATTAAGGAGGTGAGTGCGGTGTAGGTGGGTGAGGACGAGGTGAGGAGGTTTCCGGGGGTCTCACACTTGGAATTCTCCGACATTAAGGAGGTGAGTGCGGTGTAGGTGGGTGAGGATGAGGTGTGGAGGTTTCTGGGGGTCTTACACTTGGAATTCTCCGACATTAAGGAGGTGAGTGCGGTGTAGGTGGGTGAGGATGAGGTGAGGAGGTTTCTGGGGGTCTCACACTTGGAATTCTCCAACATTAAGGAGGTGAGTGCGGTGTAGGTGGGTGAGGATGAGGTGAGGAGGTTTCTGGGGGTCTCACACTTGGATTTCTCCGACATTAAGGAGGTGAGCGCGGTGTAGGTGGGTGGGGACGAGGTGAGGAGGTTTCTGGGGGTCTTACACTTGGAATTCTCCGACATTAAGGAGGTAAGTGCGGTGTAGGTGGGTGGGGATGAGGTGAGGAGGTTTCTGGGGATCTCACACTTGGAATTCTCCGACATTAAGGAGGTGAGTGCGGTGTAGGTGGGTGAGGATGAGGTGAGGAGGTTTCTGGGGGTCTCACACTTGGAATTCTCCAACATTAAGGAGGTGAGTGCGGTGTAGGTGGGTGAGGAGGAGGTGAGGAGGTTTCTGGGGGTCTCACACTTGGAATTCTCCGACATTAAGGAGGTGAGTGCGGTGTAGGTGGGTGAGGACGAGGTGAGGAGGTTTCCGGGGGTCTCACACTTGGAATTCTCCGACATTAAGGAGGTGAGTGCGGTGTAGGTGGGTGAGGATGAGGTGTGGAGGTTTCTGGGGGTCTTACACTTGGAATTCTCCGACATTAAGGAGGTGAGTGCGGTGTAGGTGGGTGAGGATGAGGTGAGGAGGTTTCTGGGGGTCTCACACTTGGAATTCTCCAACATTAAGGAGGTGAGTGCGGTGTAGGTGGGTGAGGATGAGGTGAGGAGGTTTCTGGGGGTCTCACACTTGGATTTCTCCGACATTAAGGAGGTGAGCGCGGTGTAGGTGGGTGGGGACGAGGTGAGGAGGTTTCTGGGGGTCTTACACTTGGAATTCTCCGACATTAAGGAGGTAAGTGCGGTGTAGGTGAGTGGGGATGAGGTGAGGAGGTTTCTGGGGGTCTCACACTTGGAATTCTCCAACATTAAGGAGGTGAGTGCGGTGTAGGTGGGTGAGGAGGAGGTGAGGAGGTTTCTGGGGGTCTCACACTTGGAAATCTCCGACATTAAGGAGGTGAGTGCGGTGTAGGTGGGTGAGGATGAGGTGAGGAGGTTTCTGGGGATCTCACACTTGGAATTCTCCGACATTAAGGAGGTGAGTGCGGTGTAGGTGGGTGAGGATGAGGTGAGGAGGTTTCTGGGGGTCTCACACTTGGAATTCTCCAACATTAAGGAGGTGAGTGCGGTGTAGGTGGGTGAGGAGGAGGTGAGGAGGTTTCTGGGGGTCTCACACTTGGAATTCTCCGACATTAATGAGGTGAGTGCGGTGTAGGTGGGTGGGGATGAGGTGAGGAGGTTTCTGGGGGTCTCACACTTGGAATTCTCCAACATTAAGGAGGTGAGTGCGGTGTAGGTGGGTGAGGACGAGGTTTCTGGGGGTCTCACACTTGGAATTCTCCGACATTAATGAGGTGAGTGCGGTGTAGGTGGGTGGGGATGAGGTGAGGAGGTTTCTGGGGGTCTCACACTTGGAATTCTCCGACATTAAGGAGGTGAGTGCGGTGTAGGTGGGTGAGGACGAGGTGAGGAGGTTTCTGGGGGTCTCACACTTGGAATTCTCCAACATTAAGGAGGTGAGTGCGGTGTAGGTGGGTGAGGACGAGGTTTCTGGGGGTCTTACACTTGGAATTCTCCGACATTAAGGAGGTAAGTGTGGTGTAGGTGGGTGGGGATGAGGTGAGGAGGTTTCTGGGGATCTCACACTTGGAATTCTCCGACATTAAGGAGGTGAGTGCGGTGTAGGTGGGTGAGGATGAGGTGAGGAGGTTTCTGGGGGTCTCACACTTGGAATTCTCCAACATTAAGGAGGTGAGTGCGGTGTAGGTGGGTGAGGAGGAGGTGAGGAGGTTTCTGGGGGTCTCACACTTGGAATTCTCCGACATTAAGGAGGTGAGTGCGGTGTAGGTGGGTGAGGACGAGGTGAGGAGGTTTCCGGGGGTCTCACACTTGGAATTCTCCGACATTAAGGAGGTGAGTGCGGTGTAGGTGGGTGAGGATGAGGTGTGGAGGTTTCTGGGGGTCTTACACTTGGAATTCTCCGACATTAAGGAGGTGAGTGCGGTGTAGGTGGGTGAGGATGAGGTGAGGAGGTTTCTGGGGGTCTCACACTTGGAATTCTCCAACATTAAGGAGGTGAGTGCGGTGTAGGTGGGTGAGGATGAGGTGAGGAGGTTTCTGGGGGTCTCACACTTGGATTTCTCCGACATTAAGGAGGTGAGCGCGGTGTAGGTGGGTGGGGACGAGGTGAGGAGGTTTCTGGGGGTCTTACACTTGGAATTCTCCGACATTAAGGAGGTAAGTGCGGTGTAGGTGGGTGGGGATGAGGTGAGGAGGTTTCTGGGGATCTCACACTTGGAATTCTCTGACATTAAGGAGGTGAGTGCGGTGTAGGTGGGTGAGGATGAGGTGAGGAGGTTTCTGGGGGTCTCACACTTGGAATTCTCCGACATTAAGTAGGTGAGCGCTGTGTAGGTGGGTGAGGACGAGGGTTCTGGGGGTCTTACACTTGGAATTCTCCGACATTAAGGAGATGAGTGCGGTGTAGGTGGGTGAGGACGAGGTGAGGAGGTTTCTGGGGGTCTCACACCTGGAATTCTCCGACATTAAGGAGGTGAGCGCTGTGTAGGTGGGAGAGGACGAGGTTTCTGGGGGTCTTACACTTGGAATTCTCCGACATTAAGGAGGTGAGTGTGGTGTAGGTGGGTGGGGATGAGGTGAGGAGGTTTCTGGGGGTCTCACACTTGGAATTCTCTGACATTAAGGAGGTGAGTGCGGTGTAGGTGGATGAGGACGAGGTGAGGAGGTTTCTGGGGGTCTCACACTTGGAATTCTCCGACATTAAGGAGGTGAGCGCTGTGTAGGTGGGTGAGGACGAGGTTTCTGGGGGTCTTACACTTGGAATTCTCCGACATTAAGGAGGTGAGTGCGGTGTAGGTGGGTGGGGATGAGGTGAGGAGGTTTCTGGGGGTCTCACACTTGGAATTCTCCGACATTAAGGAGGTGAGTGCGGTGTAGGTGGGTGAGGATGAGGTGAGGAGGTTTCTGGGGGTCTCACACTTGGAATTCTCCAACATTAAGGAGGTGAGTGCGGTGTAGGTGGGTGAGGAGGAGGTGAGGAGGTTTCTGGGGGTCTCACACTTGGAATTCTCCGACATTAAGGAGGTGAGCGCTGTGTAGGTGGGTGAGGACGAGGTTTCTGGGGGTCTTACACTTGGAATTCTCCGACATTAAGGAGGTGAGTGCGGTGTAGGTGGGTGGGGATGAGGTGAGGAGGTTTCTGGGGGTCTCACACTTGGAATTCTCCGACATTAAGGAGGTGAGTGCGGTGTAGGTGGGTGAGGACGAGGTGAGGAGGTTTCTGGGGGTCTCACACTTGGAATTCTCCAACATTAAGGAGGTGAGTGCGGTGTAGGTGGGTGAGGATGAGGTGAGGAGGTTTCTGGGGGTCTCACACTTGGAATTCTCCAACATTAAGGAGGTGAGTGCGGTGTAGGTGGGTGGGGATGAGGTGAGGAGGTTTCTGGGGGTCTCACACTTGGAATTCTCCGACATTAAGGAGGTGAGTGCGGTGTAGGTGGGTGAGGACGAGGTGAGGAGGTTTCTGGGGGTCTCACACTTGGAATTCTCCGACATTAAGGAGGTGAGTGCGGTGTAGGTGGGTGAGGATGAGGTGAGGAGGTTTCTGGGGGTCTCACACTTGGAATTCTCCAACATTAAGGAGGTGAGTGCGGTGTAGGTGGGTGAGGAGGAGGTGAGGAGGTTTCTGGGGGTCTCACACTTGGAATTCTCCGACATTAAGGAGGTGAGTGCGGTGTAGGTGGGTGAGGATGAGGTGAGAAGGTTTCTGGGGGTCTCACACTTGGAATTCTCCGACATTAAGGAGGTGAGCGCTGTGTAGGTGGGTGAGGACGAAGTTTCTGGGGGTCTCACACTTGGAATTCTCCGACATTAATGAGGTGAGTGCGGTGTAGGTGGGTGGGGATGAGGTGAGGAGGTTTCTGGGGGTCTCACACTTGGAATTCTCCAACATTAAGGAGGTGAGTGCGGTGTAGGTGGGTGAGGACGAGGTTTCTGGGGGTCTCACACTTGGAATTCTCCGACATTAATGAGGTGAGTGCGGTGTAGGTGGGTGGGGATGAGGTGAGGAGGTTTCTGGGGGTCTCACACTTGGAATTCTCCGACATTAAGGAGGTGAGTGCGGTGTAGGTGGGTGAGGACGAGGTGAGGAGGTTTCTGGGGGTCTCACACTTGGAATTCTCCAACATTAAGGAGGTGAGTGCGGTGTAGGTGGGTGAGGACGAGGTTTCTGGGGGTCTTACACTTGGAATTCTCCGACATTAAGGAGGTAAGTGCGGTGTAGGTGGGTGGGGATGAGGTGAGGAGGTTTCTGGGGATCTCACACTTGGAATTCTCCGACATTAAGGAGGTGAGTGCGGTGTAGGTGGGTGAGGATGAGGTGAGGAGGTTTCTGGGGGTCTCACACTTGGAATTCTCCAACATTAAGGAGGTGAGTGCGGTGTAGGTGGGTGAGGAGGAGGTGAGGAGGTTTCTGGGGGTCTCACACTTGGAATTCTCCGACATTAAGGAGGTGAGTGCGGTGTAGGTGGGTGAGGACGAGGTGAGGAGGTTTCCGGGGGTCTCACACTTGGAATTCTCCGACATTAAGGAGGTGAGTGCGGTGTAGGTGGGTGAGGATGAGGTGTGGAGGTTTCTGGGGGTCTTACACTTGGAATTCTCCGACATTAAGGAGGTGAGTGCGGTGTAGGTGGGTGAGGATGAGGTGAGGAGGTTTCTGGGGGTCTCACACTTGGAATTCTCCAACATTAAGGAGGTGAGTGCGGTGTAGGTGGGTGAGGATGAGGTGAGGAGGTTTCTGGGGGTCTCACACTTGGATTTCTCCGACATTAAGGAGGTGAGCGCGGTGTAGGTGGGTGGGGACGAGGTGAGGAGGTTTCTGGGGGTCTTACACTTGGAATTCTCCAACATTAAGGAGGTAAGTGCGGTGTAGGTGGGTGGGGATGAGGTGAGGAGGTTTCTGGGGATCTCACACTTGGAATTCTCCGACATTAAGGAGGTGAGTGCGGTGTAGGTGGGTGAGGATGAGGTGAGGAGGTTTCTGGGGGTCTCACACTTGGAATTCTCCAACATTAAGGAGGTGAGTGCGGTGTAGGTGGGTGAGGAGGAGGTGAGGAGGTTTCTGGGGGTCTCACACTTGGAATTCTCCGACATTAAGGAGGTGAGTGCGGTGTAGGTGGGTGAGGACGAGGTGAGGAGGTTTCCGGGGGTCTCACACTTGGAATTCTCCGACATTAAGGAGGTGAGTGCGGTGTAGGTGGGTGAGGATGAGGTGTGGAGGTTTCTGGGGGTCTTACACTTGGAATTCTCCGACATTAAGGAGGTGAGTGCGGTGTAGGTGGGTGAGGATGAGGTGAGGAGGTTTCTGGGGGTCTCACACTTGGAATTCTCCAACATTAAGGAGGTGAGTGCGGTGTAGGTGGGTGAGGATGAGGTGAGGAGGTTTCTGGGGGTCTCACACTTGGATTTCTCCGACATTAAGGAGGTGAGCGCGGTGTAGGTGGGTGGGGACGAGGTGAGGAGGTTTCTGGGGGTCTTACACTTGGAATTCTCCGACATTAAGGAGGTAAGTGCGGTGTAGGTGAGTGGGGATGAGGTGAGGAGGTTTCTGGGGGTCTCACACTTGGAATTCTCCAACATTAAGGAGGTGAGTGCGGTGTAGGTGGGTGAGGAGGAGGTGAGGAGGTTTCTGGGGGTCTCACACTTGGAAATCTCCGACATTAAGGAGGTGAGTGCGGTGTAGGTGGGTGAGGATGAGGTGAGGAGGTTTCTGGGGATCTCACACTTGGAATTCTCCGACATTAAGGAGGTGAGTGCGGTGTAGGTGGGTGAGGATGAGGTGAGGAGGTTTCTGGGGGTCTCACACTTGGAATTCTCCAACATTAAGGAGGTGAGTGCGGTGTAGGTGGGTGAGGAGGAGGTGAGGAGGTTTCTGGGGGTCTCACACTTGGAATTCTCCGACATTAATGAGGTGAGTGCGGTGTAGGTGGGTGGGGATGAGGTGAGGAGGTTTCTGGGGGTCTCACACTTGGAATTCTCCAACATTAAGGAGGTGAGTGCGGTGTAGGTGGGTGAGGACGAGGTTTCTGGGGGTCTCACACTTGGAATTCTCCGACATTAATGAGGTGAGTGTGGTGTAGGTGGGTGGGGATGAGGTGAGGAGGTTTCTGGGGGTCTCACACTTGGAATTCTCCGACATTAAGGAGGTGAGTGCGGTGTAGGTGGGTGAGGACGAGGTGAGGAGGTTTCTGGGGGTCTCACACTTGGAATTCTCCAACATTAAGGAGGTGAGTGCGGTGTAGGTGGGTGAGGACGAGGTTTCTGGGGGTCTTACACTTGGAATTCTCCGACATTAAGGAGGTAAGTGCGGTGTAGGTGGGTGGGGATGAGGTGAGGAGGTTTCTGGGGATCTCACACTTGGAATTCTCCGACATTAAGGAGGTGAGTGCGGTGTAGGTGGGTGAGGATGAGGTGAGGAGGTTTCTGGGGGTCTCACACTTGGAATTCTCCAACATTAAGGAGGTGAGTGCGGTGTAGGTGGGTGAGGAGGAGGTGAGGAGGTTTCTGGGGGTCTCACACTTGGAATTCTCCGACATTAAGGAGGTGAGTGCGGTGTAGGTGGGTGAGGACGAGGTGAGGAGGTTTCCGGGGGTCTCACACTTGGAATTCTCCGACATTAAGGAGGTGAGTGCGGTGTAGGTGGGTGAGGATGAGGTGTGGAGGTTTCTGGGGGTCTTACACTTGGAATTCTCCGACATTAAGGAGGTGAGTGCGGTGTAGGTGGGTGAGGATGAGGTGAGGAGGTTTCTGGGGGTCTCACACTTGGAATTCTCCAACATTAAGGAGGTGAGTGCGGTGTAGGTGGGTGAGGATGAGGTGAGGAGGTTTCTGGGGGTCTCACACTTGGATTTCTCCGACATTAAGGAGGTGAGCGCGGTGTAGGTGGGTGGGGACGAGGTGAGGAGGTTTCTGGGGGTCTTACACTTGGAATTCTCCGACATTAAGGAGGTAAGTGCGGTGTAGGTGGGTGGGGATGAGGTGAGGAGGTTTCTGGGGATCTCACACTTGGAATTCTCCGACATTAAGGAGGTGAGTGCGGTGTAGGTGGGTGAGGATGAGGTGAGGAGGTTTCTGGGGGTCTCACACTTGGAATTCTCCAACATTAAGGAGGTGAGTGCGGTGTAGGTGGGTGAGGAGGAGGTGAGGAGGTTTCTGGGGGTCTCAAACTTGGAATTCTCCGACATTAAGGAGGTGAGTGCGGTGTAGGTGGGTGAGGACGAGGTGAGGAGGTTTCCGGGGGTCTCACACTTGGAATTCTCCGACATTAAGGAGGTGAGTGCGGTGTAGGTGGGTGAGGATGAGGTGTGGAGGTTTCTGGGGGTCTTACACTTGGAATTCTCCGACATTAAGGAGGTGAGTGCGGTGTAGGTGGGTGAGGATGAGGTGAGGAGGTTTCTGGGGGTCTCACACTTGGAATTCTCCAACATTAAGGAGGTGAGTGCAGTGTAGGTGGGTGAGGATGAGGTGAGGAGGTTTCTGGGGGTCTCACACTTGGATTTCTCCGACATTAAGGAGGTGAGCGCGGTGTAGGTGGGTGGGGACGAGGTGAGGAGGTTTCTGGGGGTCTTACACTTGGAATTCTCCGACATTAAGGAGGTAAGTGCGGTGTAGGTGAGTGGGGATGAGGTGAGGAGGTTTCTGGGGGTCTCACACTTGGAATTCTCCAACATTAAGGAGGTGAGTGCGGTGTAGGTGGGTGAGGAGGAGGTGAGGAGGTTTCTGGGGGTCTCACACTTGGAAATCTCCGACATTAAGGAGGTGAGTGCGGTGTAGGTGGGTGAGGATGAGGTGAGGAGGTTTCTGGGGATCTCACACTTGGAATTCTCCGACATTAAGGAGGTAAGTGCGGTGTAGGTGGGTGAGGATGAGCTGAGGAGGTTTCTGGGGATCTCACACTTGGAATTCTCCAACATTAAGGAGGTGAGTGCGGTGTAGGTGGGTGAGGATGAGGTGTGGAGGTTTCTGGGGGTCTCACACTTGGAATTCTCCGACATGAAGGAGGTGAGCGCGGTGTAGGTGGGTGAGGAGGAGGTGAGGAGGTTTCTGGGGGTCTTACACTTGGAATTCTCCGACATTAAGGAGGTAAGTGCTGTGTAGGTGGGTGAGGATGAGGTGAGGAGGTTTCTGGGGATCTCACACTTGGAATTCTCCGACATTAAGGAGGTGAGTGCGGTGTAGGTGGGTGAGGAGGAGGTGAGGAGGTTTCTGGGGGTCTTACACTTGGAATTCTCCGACATTAAGGAGGTAAGTGCGGTGTAGGTGGGTGAGGATGAGGTGAGGAGGTTTCTGGGGATCTCACACTTGGAATTCTCCGACATTAAGGAGGTGAGCGCTGTGTAGGTGAGTGACGAGGTTTCTGGGGGGCCTCACACTTGGAATTCTCCGACATTAAGGAGGTGAGTGCGGTGTAGGTGGGTGAGGATGAGGTGAGGAGGTTTCTGGGGGTCTCACACTTGGAATTCTCCGACATTAAGGAGGTGAGCGCTGTGTAGGTGGGTGAGGACGAAGTTTCTGGGGGTCTCACACTTGGAATTCTCCGACATTAATGAGGTGAGTGCGGTGTAGGTGGGTGGGGATGAGGTGAGGAGGTTTCTGGGGGTCTCACACTTGGAATTCTCCAACATTAAGGAGGTGAGTGCGGTGTAGGTGGGTGAGGACGAGGTTTCTGGGGGTCTCACACTTGGAATTCTCCGACATTAATGAGGTGAGTGCGGTGTAGGTGGGTGGGGATGAGGTGAGGAGGTTTCTGGGGGTCTCACACTTGGAATTCTCCGACATTAAGGAGGTGAGTGCGGTGTAGGTGGGTGAGGACGAGGTGAGGAGGTTTCTGGGGGTCTCACACTTGGAATTCTCCAACATTAAGGAGGTGAGTGCGGTGTAGGTGGGTGAGGACGAGGTTTCTGGGGGTCTTACACTTGGAATTCTCCGACATTAAGGAGGTAAGTGCGGTGTAGGTGGGTGGGGATGAGGTGAGGAGGTTTCTGGGGATCTCACACTTGGAATTCTCCGACATTAAGGAGGTGAGTGCGGTGTAGGTGGGTGAGGATGAGGTGAGGAGGTTTCTGGGGGTCTCACACTTGGAATTCTCCAACATTAAGGAGGTGAGTGCGGTGTAGGTGGGTGAGGAGGAGGTGAGGAGGTTTCTGGGGGTCTCACACTTGGAATTCTCTGACATTAAGGAGGTGAGTGCGGTGTAGGTGGGTGAGGACGAGGTGAGGAGGTTTCCGGGGGTCTCACACTTGGAATTCTCCGACATTAAGGAGGTGAGTGCGGTGTAGGTGGGTGAGGATGAGGTGTGGAGGTTTCTGGGGGTCTTACACTTGGAATTCTCCGACATTAAGGAGGTGAGTGCGGTGTAGGTGGGTGAGGATGAGGTGAGGAGGTTTCTGGGGGTCTCACACTTGGAATTCTCCAACATTAAGGAGGTGAGTGCGGTGTAGGTGGGTGAGGATGAGGTGAGGAGGTTTCTGGGGGTCTCACACTTGGATTTCTCCGACATTAAGGAGGTGAGCGCGGTGTAGGTGGGTGGGGACGAGGTGAGGAGGTTTCTGGGGGTCTTACACTTGGAATTCTCCGACATTAAGGAGGTAAGTGCGGTGTAGGTGAGTGGGGATGAGGTGAGGAGGTTTCTGGGGGTCTCACACTTGGAATTCTCCAACATTAAGGAGGTGAGTGCGGTGTAGGTGGGTGAGGAGGAGGTGAGGAGGTTTCTGGGGGTCTCACACTTGGAATTCTCCGACATTAAGGAGGTGAGTGCGGTGTAGGTGGGTGAGGATGAGGTGAGGAGGTTTCTGGGGATCTCACACTTGGAATTCTCCGACATTAAGGAGGTAAGTGCGGTGTAGGTGGGTGAGGATGAGCTGAGGAGGTTTCTGGGGATCTCACACTTGGAATTCTCCGACATTAAGGAGGTGAGCGCTGTGTAGGTGAGTGACGAGGTTTCTGGGGGGCCTCACACTTGGAATTCTCCGACATTAGGGAGGTGAGTGCGGTGTCGGTGAGTGGGGATGAGGTGAGGAGGTTTCTGGGGATCTCACACTTGGAATTCTCCGACATTAAGGAGGTAAGTGCGGTGTAGGTGGGTGAGGATGAGGTGAGGAGGTTTCTGGGGGTCTTACACTTGGAATTCTCCGACATTAAGGAGGTGAGTGCGGTGTAGGTGGGTGGGGATGAGGTGAGAAGGTTTCTGGGGGTCTCACACTTGGAATTCTCCGACATTAAGGAGGTGAGTGCGGTGTCGGTGAGTGGGGATGAGGTGAAGAGGTTTCTGGGGATCTCACACTTGGAATTCTCCGACATTAAGGAGGTAAGTGCGGTGTAGGTGGGTGAGGATGAGGTGAGGAGGTTTCTGGGGGTCTTACACTTGGAATTCTCCGACATTAAGGAGGTGAGTGCGGTGTAGGTGGGTGGGGATGAGGTGAGGAGGTTTCTGGGGGTCTCACACTTGGAATTCTCCGACATTAAGGAGGTGAGTGCGGTGTCGGTGAGTGGGGATGAGGTGAAGAGGTTTCTGGGGATCTCACACTTGGAATTCTCCGACATTAAGGAGGTAAGTGCGGTGTAGGTGAGTGGGGATGAGGTGAAGAGGTTTCTGGGGATCTCACACTTGGAATTCTCCGACATTAAGGAGGTGAGTGCGGTGTAGGTGGGTGGGGATGAGGTGAGGAGGTTTCTGGGGGTCTC
Organism: Lithobates septentrionalis; assembly: GCA_037952835.1. Classification (NCBI taxonomy): domain Eukaryota; kingdom Metazoa; phylum Chordata; class Amphibia; order Anura; family Ranidae; genus Lithobates; species Lithobates septentrionalis. The sequence goes on from JBBDGP010005569.1 coordinate 98,624, forward strand.
ACACTTGGAATTCTCCGACATTAAGGAGGTGAGTGCGGTGTAGGTGGGTGGGGATGAGGTGTGGAGGTTTCCGGGGGTCTCACACTTGGAATTCTCCGACATTAAGGCGGTGAGTGCGGTGTCGGTGGGTGGGGATGAGGTGAGGAGGTTTCTGGGGGTCTCACACTTGGAATTCTCTGACATTAAGGAGGTGAGCGCGGTGTAGGTGGGTGGGGATGAGGTGAGGAGGTTTCTGGGGGTCTCACACTTGGAATTCTCTGACATTAAGGAGGTAAGTGCGGTGTCGGTGGGTGGGGATGAGGTGAGGAGGTTTCTGGGGGTCTCACACTTGCAGTCCTCCGACATTAAGGCGGTGAGTGCGGTGTCGGTGGGTGAGGAGGAGGTGAGGAGGTTTCTGGGGGTCTCACACTTGGAATTCTCTGACATTAAGGAGGTAAGTGCGGTGTAGGTGGGTGGGGATGAGGTAAGGAGGTTTCTGGGGGTCTCACACTTGGAATTCTCTAACATTAAGGAGGTGAGTGCGGTGTCGGTGGGTGGGGATGAGGTAAGGAGGTTTCTGGGGGTCTTACACTTGGAATTCTCTAACATTAAGGAGGTGAGTGCGGTGTCGGTGGGTGGGGATGAGGTGAGGAGGTTTCTGGGGGTCTCACACTTGGAATTCTCTGACATTAAGGAGGTGAGTGCGGTGTAGGTGGGTGAGGATGAGGTGAGGAGGTTTCTGGGGGTCTCACACTTGGAATTCTCCGACATTAAGGAGGTAAGTGCGGTGTAGGTGGGTGAGGATGAGGTGAGGAGGTTTCTGGGGGTCTTACACTTGGAATTCTCCGACATTAAGGAGGTGAGTGCGGTGTAGGTGGGTGGGGATGAGGTGAGGAGGTTTCTGGGGGTCTCACACTTGGAATTCTCCGACATTAAGGAGGTGAGTGCGGTGTCGGTGAGTGGGGATGAGGTGAAGAGGTTTCTGGGGATCTCACACTTGGAATTCTCCGACATTAAGGAGGTAAGTGCGGTGTAGGTGAGTGGGGATGAGGTGAGGAGGTTTCTGGGGGTCTCACACTTGGAATTCTCCGACATTAAGGAGGTGAGTGCGGTGTAGGTGGGTGAGGACGAGGTGAGGAGGTTTCCGGGGGTCTCACACTTGGAATTCTCCGACATTAAGGAGGTGAGTGCGGTGTAGGTGGGTGAGGATGAGGTGTGGAGGTTTCTGGGGGTCTTACACTTGGAATTCTCCGACATTAAGGAGGTGAGTGCGGTGTAGGTGGGTGAGGATGAGGTGAGGAGGTTTCTGGGGGTCTCACACTTGGAATTCTCCAACATTAAGGAGGTGAGTGCGGTGTAGGTGGGTGAGGATGAGGTGAGGAGGTTTCTGGGGGTCTCACACTTGGATTTCTCCGACATTAAGGAGGTGAGCGCGGTGTAGGTGGGTGGGGACGAGGTGAGGAGGTTTCTGGGGGTCTTACACTTGGAATTCTCCGACATTAAGGAGGTAAGTGCGGTGTAGGTGAGTGGGGATGAGGTGAGGAGGTTTCTGGGGGTCTCACACTTGGAATTCTCCAACATTAAGGAGGTGAGTGCGGTGTAGGTGGGTGAGGAGGAGGTGAGGAGGTTTCTGGGGGTCTCACACTTGGAATTCTCCGACATTAAGGAGGTGAGTGCGGTGTAGGTGGGTGAGGATGAGGTGAGGAGGTTTCTGGGGATCTCACACTTGGAATTCTCCGACATTAAGGAGGTAAGTGCGGTGTAGGTGGGTGAGGATGAGCTGAGGAGGTTTCTGGGGATCTCACACTTGGAATTCTCCGACATTAAGGAGGTGAGCGCTGTGTAGGTGAGTGACGAGGTTTCTGGGGGGCCTCACACTTGGAATTCTCCGACATTAGGGAGGTGAGTGCGGTGTCGGTGAGTGGGGATGAGGTGAGGAGGTTTCTGGGGATCTCACACTTGGAATTCTCCGACATTAAGGAGGTAAGTGCGGTGTAGGTGGGTGAGGATGAGGTGAGGAGGTTTCTGGGGGTCTTACACTTGGAATTCTCCGACATTAAGGAGGTGAGTGCGGTGTAGGTGGGTGGGGATGAGGTGAGAAGGTTTCTGGGGGTCTCACACTTGGAATTCTCCGACATTAAGGAGGTGAGTGCGGTGTCGGTGAGTGGGGATGAGGTGAAGAGGTTTCTGGGGATCTCACACTTGGAATTCTCCGACATTAAGGAGGTAAGTGCGGTGTAGGTGGGTGAGGATGAGGTGAGGAGGTTTCTGGGGGTCTTACACTTGGAATTCTCCGACATTAAGGAGGTGAGTGCGGTGTAGGTGGGTGGGGATGAGGTGAGGAGGTTTCTGGGGGTCTCACACTTGGAATTCTCCGACATTAAGGAGGTGAGTGCGGTGTCGGTGAGTGGGGATGAGGTGAAGAGGTTTCTGGGGATCTCACACTTGGAATTCTCCGACATTAAGGAGGTAAGTGCGGTGTAGGTGAGTGGGGATGAGGTGAAGAGGTTTCTGGGGATCTCACACTTGGAATTCTCCGACATTAAGGAGGTGAGTGCGGTGTAGGTGGGTGGGGATGAGGTGAGGAGGTTTCTGGGGGTCTCACACTTGGAATTCTCCGACATTAAGGAGGTGAGTGCGGTGTAGGTGGGTGGGGATGAGGTGTGGAGGTTTCCGGGGGTCTCACACTTGGAATTCTCCGACATTAAGGCGGTGAGTGCGGTGTCGGTGGGTGGGGATGAGGTGAGGAGGTTTCTGGGGGTCTCACACTTGGAATTCTCTGACATTAAGGAGGTGAGCGCGGTGTAGGTGGGTGGGGATGAGGTGAGGAGGTTTCTGGGGGTCTCACACTTGGAATTCTCTGACATTAAGGAGGTAAGTGCGGTGTCGGTGGGTGGGGATGAGGTGAGGAGGTTTCTGGGGGTCTCACACTTGCAGTCCTCCGACATTAAGGCGGTGAGTGCGGTGTCGGTGGGTGAGGAGGAGGTGAGGAGGTTTCTGGGGGTCTCACACTTGGAATTCTCTGACATTAAGGAGGTAAGTGCGGTGTAGGTGGGTGGGGATGAGGTAAGGAGGTTTCTGGGGGTCTCACACTTGGAATTCTCTAACATTAAGGAGGTGAGTGCGGTGTCGGTGGGTGGGGATGAGGTAAGGAGGTTTCTGGGGGTCTTACACTTGGAATTCTCTAACATTAAGGAGGTGAGTGCGGTGTCGGTGGGTGGGGATGAGGTGAGGAGGTTTCTGGGGGTCTCACACTTGGAATTCTCTGACATTAAGGAGGTGAGTGCGGTGTAGGTGGGTGAGGATGAGGTGAGGAGGTTTCTGGGGGTCTCACACTTGGAATTCTCCGACATTAAGGAGGTAAGTGCGGTGTAGGTGGGTGAGGATGAGGTGAGGAGGTTTCTGGGGGTCTTACACTTGGAATTCTCCGACATTAAGGAGGTGAGTGCGGTGTAGGTGGGTGGGGATGAGGTGAGGAGGTTTCTGGGGGTCTCACACTTGGAATTCTCCGACATTAAGGAGGTGAGTGCGGTGTCGGTGAGTGGGGATGAGGTGAAGAGGTTTCTGGGGATCTCACACTTGGAATTCTCCGACATTAAGGAGGTAAGTGCGGTGTAGGTGAGTGGGGATGAGGTGAGGAGGTTTCTGGGGGTCTCACACTTGGAATTCTCCGACATTAAGGAGGTGAGTGCGGTGTAGGTGGGTGGGGATGAGGTGTGGAGGTTTCCGGGGGTCTCACACTTGGAATTCTCCGACATTAAGGCGGTGAGTGCGGTGTCGGTGGGTGGGGATGAGGTGAGGAGGTTTCTGGGGGTCTCACACTTGGAATTCTCTGACATTAAGGAGGTGAGCGCGGTGTAGGTGGGTGGGGATGAGGTGAGGAGGTTTCTGGGGGTCTCACACTTGGAATTCTCTGACATTAAGGAGGTAAGTGCGGTGTCGGTGGGTGGGGATGAGGTGAGGAGGTTTCTGGGGGTCTCACACTTGCAGTCCTCCGACATTAAGGCGGTGAGTGCGGTGTCGGTGGGTGAGGAGGAGGTGAGGAGGTTTCTGGGGGTCTCACACTTGGAATTCTCTGACATTAAGGAGGTAAGTGCGGTGTAGGTGGGTGGGGATGAGGTAAGGAGGTTTCTGGGGGTCTCACACTTGGAATTCTCTAACATTAAGGAGGTGAGTGCGGTGTCGGTGGGTGGGGATGAGGTAAGGAGGTTTCTGGGGGTCTTACACTTGGAATTCTCTAACATTAAGGAGGTGAGTGCGGTGTCGGTGGGTGGGGATGAGGTGAGGAGGTTTCTGGGGGTCTCACACTTGGAATTCTCCGACATTAAGGAGGTGAGTGCGGTGTAGGTGGGTGAGGATGAGGTGAGGAGGTTTCTGGGGGTCTCACACTTGGAATTCTCCGACATTAAGGAGGTGAGTGCGGTGTAGGTGGGTGAGGATGAGGTGAGGAGGTTTCTGGGGGTCTCACACTTGGAATTCTCCGACATTAAGGCGGTGAGTGCGGTGTAGGTGGGTGGGGATGAGGTGAGGAGGTTTCTGGGGGTCTCACACTTGCAGTCCTCCGACATAAAGGAGGTGAGTGGAAGCGAGTCGTGTTACATTGTTTGTATAGAACCTGCTGGAAGTTCACACTATAACCTGACACGTCAGACAATGACCCGGAGGAAACATCAGCCAAGTGTGAAGGTTTGTCAATGGGGTGTGATGTCAGGTGCAGGAAGAGTCGAGGAGAGCCGGGTGGTAGCAGGTGACAAGGACAGGTGACTTCCTCCAGAGTCGGGTACATTCACAATGTGTCAGTTCTCTTTGTTACTTAATTGCCTCACAACCCAATGGGGTGTGATGTCAGGTGCAGGAAGAGTCGAGGAGAGCCGGGTGGTAGCAGGTGACAAGACAGGTGACTTCCTCCAGAGTCGGGTACATTCACAATGTGTCAGTTCTCTTTGTTACTAATTGCCTCACAACCCAGCCAGTGACCTCATAATACATCGGGAGAGGAATGGGGTGTGAGCGGAGGAGGAATGGGGTGTGATCGGAGGAGGAATGGGGTGTGATCGGAGGAGGAATGGGTGTGAGGGAGGATGAATGGGGTGTGATGGAGGAGGAATGGGGTGTGATCGGAGGAGGATGGGGTGTGATCGGAGGAGGAATGGGGTGTGATCGGAGGAGGAATGGGGTGTGATCGGAGGAGGAATGGGGTGTGATCGGAGGAGGAATGGGGTGTGAGCGGAGGAGGAATGGGGTGTGATCGGAGAGGAATGGGGTGTGATCGGAGGAGGAATGGGGTGTGAGCGGAGGAGAATGGGGTGTGATCGGAGGAGGAATGGGGTGTGAGCGGAGGAGGAATGGGGTGTGAGCGGAGGAGGAATGGGGTGTGATCGGAGGAGGAATGGGGTGTGAGCGGAGGAGGAATGGGGTGTGAGCGGAGGAGGAATGGGGTGTGATCGGAGGAGGAATGGGGTGTGATCGGAGGAGGAATGGGTGTGATCTGGAGGAGGAATGGGGTGTGAGCGGAGGAGGAATGGGGTGTGATCGGAGGAGGAATGGGGTGTGATCGGAGGAGGAATGGGGTGTGATCGGAGGAGGAATGGGGTGTGATCGGAGGAGGAATGGGGTGTGATCGGAGGAGGAATGGGGTGTGATCGGAGGAGGAATGGGGTGTGAGCGGAGGAGGAATGGGGTGTGATCGGAGGATGAATGGGGTGTGATCGGAGGAGGAATGGGGTGTGATCGGAGGAGGAATGGGGTGTGAGCGGAGGATGAATGGGGTGTGATCGGAGGAGGAATGGGGTGTGAGCGGAGGAGGAATGGGGTGTGATCGGAGGAGGAATGGGGTGTGATCGGAGGAGGAATGGAGTGTGATCGGAGGAGGAATGGGGTGTGAGCGGAGGAGGAATGGGGTGTGATCGGAGGAGGAATGGGGTGTGATCGGAGGAGGAATGGGGTGTAATCGGAGGAGGAATGGGGTGTGAGTGGAGGAGGAATGGGGTGTGATCGCAGGATGAATGGGGTGTGATCGGAGGAGGAATGGGGTGTGATCGGAGGAGAATGGGGTGTGAGCGGAGGAGGAATGGGGTGTGATCGGAGGAGGAATGGGGTGTGATCGGAGGAGGAATGGGGTGTGATCGGAGGAGGAATGGGGTGTGAGCGGAGGAGGAATGGGGTGTGATCGCAGGATGAATGGGGTGTGATCGGAGGAGGAATGGGGTGTGATCGGAGGAGGAATGGGGTGTGATCGGAGGAGGAATGGGGTGTGATCGGAGGAGGAATGGGGTGTGAGCGGAGGAGGAATGGGGTGTGATCGGAGGAGGAATGGGGTGAGCGGAGGAATGGGTGTGATCGCAGGATGAATGGGGTGTGATCGGAGGAGGAATGGGGTGTGATCGGGGAGGAATGGGGTGTGAGCGGAGAGGAATGGGGTGTGATCGGAGGAGGAATGGGTGTGAGCGGAGGAGGAATGGGGTGTGATCGGAGGAGGAATGGGGTGTGAGCGGAGGAGGAATGGGGTGTGATCGGAGGAGGAATGGGGTGTGAGCGGAGGAGGAATGGGGTGTGATCGGAGGAGGAATGGGGTGTGAGGGATCTCTCCATGCATTTCTATGCTCTGTATTGCGTTTGTGTATGTATTGTTAGCCTTGGCAAAGGTAAACCTGATCGAAAAATGTAAGTGGCCCCTGTACACACCCCATATAAAAAACCACAGCGTGGGGGAGGCATCTGTATGTCAATTTTCGATTGGTCCACACATGTGAGGTATCCTTGTGAATGTTGGCGGGGGGAGTAATAATTCCAGACACTTTAAGGCCAGGCCTTTTCTGCCAAGTAAAAATTAGTATTTTTTTTTTTTTGCTAGAAAATTACACAAAATACACAATTCTTTAGTAAAATATAAAAAAGATGATGTTACGCCGAGTAAATAGATAGCAAACGCGTCACGCTTTAAAATTGCGCGCGCTCGTGGAATGGTGCAAAACTCTGGTACCTAAAAATCTCCATAGGCGACGCTTTGTAAATGTTTATAGGTTACCGGTTTAGAGTTACAGAGGAGGTCTAGCGGTAGTATTATCGCTCTCGCTCCAACGTTTGCGGCGATACCTCACATGTGTGAACACCATTTACCTGTGCATGCGCGACCTACGTGTGCGTTCACTTCTGTGCACGATCATGGGGGAAAAGGGGTGCTTGAAAAATATGGGATCTCTATGAGAGGGAAAGAAAATACCCGGAGGGGTCACACTGACACATTACTGAGGGTGTCACACTTATCACACACATGTGGCTGCAGGGTAGTGCTGTCGCTTTGCATTAAAGTAAGGAGCTGCAACCTCTTTAAAATATTTGTAAAAGATTTATTCTCACATAAAGTTATGATTTTCATCATCTACCTACCTTACAAATAGTACATGGAGGGTGCTGGGCTCTAAAGACCTGTATTGCCCTGATTGCTGTATATTTATTGTGGTAAAGCAAGGCTGCCCTCTGGTGGGCAAAACGATGCATAACACATTTTTAATTTGACGTCTGCTATGGTGTGCTCTATGGTATGCTATATTATTATTATGATTATTATTGTTATACAGGATTTATATATTATTATTATTATTATTAAAACACAGGATTTATATATTATTATTATTATTATTATTATTATTATTATACAGGATTTATAGGATTTATATATTATTATTGTTATAAAGGATTTATATATATTATTATTATACAGCACTTATATATTATTATTATTATTATTATAATACAGGATTTATTCATTATTATTATTATACAGGATTTATATATATTATTATTATTATTATTATACAGCATTTATATATTATTATTATTATTATTATTATTATTATACAGGATTTATATATATTATTATTATTATTATTATTATTATTATACAGCATTTATATATTATTATTATTATTATTATTATACAGGATTTATATATTATTATTATTATTATTATTATTATTATTATTATTATTATTATTATACAGGATTTATGTATTATTATTATTATTATTATTATTATTATTAGTATTATTATTATTATTATACAGGATTTATGTAGTATTATTATTATTATTATTGTTGTTATACAGGGATTATATATTATTATTGTTATACAGGATTTATATATATATATATATATATATATATATATATATATATATATATATATATATATATATATATATATATATATATATATATATATATATATTATTATTATTATACAGGATTTATTTTTATTATTATTACTATACAGCATTTATATTATTATTATTATTATTATTATTATTATTATTATTATTATTATACAGCATTTATATATTATTATTATTATACAGGATTTATATATTATTATTATTATTCAGCATTTATATTATTATTATTATTATTATTATTATTATTATTATTCAGCATTTATATATTATTATTATTATTATTATACAGCATTTATATATTATTATTATTATTATTATTATTATTATTATTATTATTATACAGCATTTATATCTTATTACTACTTTAAATTATAATACAGGATTTATATATTATTAATATACAGGATTTATATATTATTAATATACAGGATTTATATATTATTATTATATAGGATTTATATATTATTATTATACAGGATTTATATATTATTAATATACAGGATTTATATATTATTATTATATAGGATTTATATATTATTATTGTATAGGATTTATATTGCACCGACAGTTTGCGCAGCGCTTTACAACATGAGGGCAGACATTACAATTACAATACAATTTAATACGGGGAGGATCAGAGGGACGCGGCTTGTTAGAGATGACATTATGCTGTCTGATATTACGGTATTCACTCACCGGACACTTTATTAGGTACACCTGTTCAGTTGCTCGGTAACACAATTTGCTAATCAGCCAATCACACGGCAGCGACTTAACGCATTTAGGCATCTAGATTCGGTGAAGACGACTTGCTGAAGTTCAAACTGAGCATTAGAATGGGGAAGAAAGGGGGATTGAAGTGACTTTGAACGTGGTATGGTTGCTTGGACGGATCTACTGTTGAGGGAGAGGTCTATTGTTGCTCTCTGCCGGAGGGTCTATTGTTGGCTGCTGGGGGCTCTATTGTCACTGGTGGGGATCTATTTTGTGTGAGGGTCTATTGTTGCTGGAAAGGTCTGTTGTTGCTGGCGGGGGAAGGGGTCTTATGTTGCTAGGAAGATTCTACTGTTGAGGGAGAGGTCCATTGTTGCTGGCTGCTGAGGGGATCTATTGTCGCTCGTGGGGATCTACGTTTGTGTGGGGGGGTCTGTTGTTCCTGGGTAGGTCTATTGTTGCTTGCGGGGGATCTTATGTTGCTGAAAAGAATTTACTTTTGAGGGAGAGGTCTATTGTTGCTGGCTGCTGGGGGATCTATTGTTGCTGGGGATCTATTGATGTTGGCTGCTGGGGGAAGTATTGTCACTAATGGGGTTCTACTGTTGCTGGCAGGGGGTGCTGCTGGCTGCTGGGGGATTGATTGCTGCTGGTGGGGCTCTATTTTGTGTGGGGGGTCTATTGTTGCTGGGTAGATCTATTGTTGCTGGTGGGGATCTCTTGTTGCTGGGGAGGATCTACTGTTGAGGGAGAGGTCCATTGTTGCTCTCTGCTGGAGGTTCTATTGTTGCTGGGTAGGTCTACTGTTGCTGGCGGGGGGATCTTATGTTGCTGGGGAGGATCCACTGTTGAGGGAAAGGTCCATTGTTGCTCTCTGCTGGAGGTTCTATTGTTGCTGGGTAGGTCTACTGTTGCTGGCGGGGGGATCTTATGTTGCTGGGGAGGATCTACTGTTGAGGGAGAGGTCTACTGTTGCTGGCTGCTAGGAGATCTGTTGTTGCTGGTGGGTGTCTATTGTTGCTGGGGTAGTATTTTGTTGCGGGGGGGTCCATTGTTGCTCGTGGGGTGGGGGATCTTTTGTGGTGTGGGGATCTATTGTTGCTGGGGGGTGTCTATAGAAATCCATACAAATTACGTAGGAGCACTAAATGATACTTGGTTCTGTTTCTCTAAAAGGGGCGGTACTGTGAGGTGGGTAGTGGGTGGAGCCTAGAGACGGTGCTCAGAGGTGGGTAGGGGGTGGAGCCTAGAGACAGTGTTCGGGGTAGGTAGGAGGTAGAACCTAGAGACAGTGCTCGGAGGTGGGTAGGGGTGGAGCCTAGAGACAGTGCTCAGAGGTGGGTAGGGGGTGGAGCCTAGAGACAGTGTTCGTGGTATGTAGGAGGTGGAACCTAGAGACAGTGTTCGGGGGTGGGTAGGAGGTGGAGCCTAGAGACATTGTTCGGGGGTGGGTAGGGGTGGAGCCTAGAGACAGTGCTCAGAGGTGGGTAGGGGGTGGAGCCTAGAGACAGTGTTCAGGGTAGGTAGGAGGTGGAACCTAGAGACAGTGCTCGGAGGTGGGTAGGGGTGGAGCCTAGAGACAGTGCTCAGAGGTGGGTAGGGGGTGGAGCCTAGAGACAGTGTTCGTGGTAGGTAGGAGGTGGAACCTAGAGACAGTGTTCAGGGGTGGGTAGGAGGTGGAGCCTAGAGACAGTGTTCGGGGGTGGGTAGGAGGTGGAACCTAGAGACAGTGCTCGGAGGTGGGTAGGGGGTGGAGCCTAGAGACAGTGCTCGGAGGTGGGTAGAGGGCAGAGACGAAGGGTGACTCAGCAAGGGGGTGGGGTGTTCCTGTTCTCTGAGAAAAGAAGGCCCTGACTGTATCTATGGGGGAGAAGTGTTCTCACCTTAGGAGTGGTTTTTCTCTGACCACTAAGGATATAAGTCCTCTCTGTGAACACCAAATGTCTCTGCAAACTCAGATATGACCTTGTAAAAGTAACAGTGACATCATCACTGGGCTGTACATAGCCTGTGCAGAGAGCAGAGCTGTGGGAGGCACCCAGCAGGCTCCACCCACTACAGAAGGGGGTGGAGACAAGACCAGCCACCCTGCACAAGGAGAGAGCAGAGCTGTGGGAGGAGCCCAGCAGGCTCCTCCCACTACATAAAACTACAGGAGGGGGCGGAGACCAGATCAGTCCCCCTACACAAGGAGAGAAAAGAGATGTGGGAGGAGCCCAGCCTATGATTGTTCTATGTGTTCCTATTGGTTAATGACAATATTAAGTGCTTATATGCTAATGACAGCGCAGCAGGATTCAGTCCCGGGTCACACTCGTGATATTCGGGAAACCCTGCGACTCCTGTGCGCAGGGCTGGGTATGAAATGGTACAAGAATTGGATTGCAGAGGTGGGAATCGATCCGGTTCCAATGCGCCATTTTGATGCGATGCGATGCGATTTCAGCCATGTATTCTGATGCACAGACATCGCATGTGATCTGCACAGCAGTGTGAGGAGGAGGAATATATGAGACAAATGGGTTGGATGATATTTCACTTATCTTCATTTTAGAAATACATTTTCAATCTGAGATTTTTGTAAAACTAAAACTGTAACAAAAAAAAATAAATAAAAAATAAATCAAAGTCTCTGCAATGGGACAATATTGAGTTCTCTGCTATGAGATAAAGGCCCAATTCAGGCCCATCCCCCTCCTCCTCCTCTGATCAGTAGTGAGCGCCCCCTAGTGATCGCCTAGAGGAATGCAGGGCCTGCAGAGGTGCTCAGGTATGTATAATGAGCCCCAGACCCTCCAATCAGGAGTCAGTGTGAGAGGAGGAGGAGGAGGAGGAAGAGGAGAAGAAAACTTCACCCAGGTAAGAATCTGCAACAAACTTCCACTGAACTCCATACAATGTATCCGATGATTGTTACTGGAGAGAACCTCCTAGAAATCTCTTCATGTTGGGGGGGGGGGGGGGGGGGGGGTGAATGTATAAAATTATAAGGAACTTCTGACTGATGTTTTCCTGTGATGGTAACATTCAGCTGGCACTTTGAACAATGCATTCAGAGTGACCCCCCCCCCTAAGTACAGTAACACCCCCAGGGTACAGAAACCCCCCAGGGGTACAGGGACACCCCCCTAGGTACAGCGACCCCCCCAGGGGTACAGTAACACCCCCCAGGGTACAGCGACCCCCCAGGGGTACAGGGACACCCCCCTAGGTACAGGGACACCCCCCAGAGGTACAATAACACCCCCCCAGGTACAGCGGCCCCCCCCCAGAGGTACAATAACACCCGCCCAGGTACAGCGACCCCCCCAGAAGTACAATAACACCCCCAGGTACAGTGATCCCCAGGGGTACAATAACACCCCCCCCCCAGGTACAGCGACCCCCCCAGAGGTACAATAACACCCCCCCCAGGTACAGCGACCCCCCCAGAGGTACAATAACACCGCCCAGGTACAGTGATTCCCCAGGGTACAGCAACCCCCCAGGGGTACAGTAACACCCCCCTGGGTACAGCGACCCCCCCCCAGGGGTACAGTAACACCCCCCCGTGTACAGCGACCCCACCAGGGGTACAATAACACCCCCCCAGGTACAGCAACCCCCCAGGGGTACAGTGACACCCCCCAGGGTTCAGCTATCCCCCAGGGGTACAGTGACACCCCCCCAGGTACAGCGACCACCCCAGGGGTACAGTAACACCACCCCAGGGGTACAGCAACCCCCCCAGGGGTACAGCAACCCCCCCAGGGTACAGCTACCCCCCAGGGGTACAGTGACCCCCCCGGGTACAGCGACCCCCCAGGGGTACAGTAACACCACCCAGGGTACAGTGACAGCCCCCCAGGATACAGTGACACCCCCCCCCCCCAGGCTACAGCTACAACCAACCCAGCAATGCAGCAGGGCTCAGGTGAATACGTTGCGCTGCATCAAAAATGCTGCCTGGACTGTCTTCTGTACTGGCAACCCGTCCAACTGATCACTAAAGTGGGCGGGGCCATTCAGTAATGCAAATAACTTGCACTGCATCGCACCGCTACATGTGACATAAAGCGCCATTCATGTACTGCAAAGAAGGAAATGGACTCTGAGCCCGAGGAATCGCATTGCATCCCTATTCAAATGACATGCGATTTGGGCCCATTCATTGTGTATGGTTCAAATCGCACCACACCCTCACAAAAAAGGTGCTGCACCTTTTAGTGTTTTTTTTTTTTTTTTGGTGCATTGGAATCGGATTGCACGGGTGTGATCTGATTCTGCCAATTTTTTGTGAACCGTTTATGTGGTGCGTCGTTAACACTGACGCCCCCGCAGCGGTCAGCACGAACGGGGTGCGATTGTTGATGCATTGCAGGAAACGCACACACAGGAGTCGCTGCGAATCCCGCCACCACATCAGTGTGAACCCCCCCATTCACGTATCTGAAATCGCTGGATTCTGCCCGCCCATTCCAGATCGAGGCTAAAATCGCAGCAAAAACGCACGAGGAAGGTTTGGGTTCCGTTTATTCATGACAACGCCTCAATCGCAGTGCGTGAAGCTTGTCGCCCCAAAAGGTGCAAGGGCTTCTGTGGCGGGACCTATGTGCGATCCGCGCAAACGCTGCAAAATCACAAGTGGGAAGGCGCTTTCCTGCCATGTGAAGTGTGAATGAGGCTTTCCATGGCGATCGTTTGCCCACCTGCCCCCCCCCCCCCCCTCCATCTTTTATCCCCTCTCTGGTAATGTTCTGCACTGGTGTCACTTGGGGGGCAATTAAAGTGCCCACAACATGGCAGGAGGGCAGCAATATGGAGCAGAACACTGGAACGGCCGAGAGCGTCCCCACCAGTGGCGGCTGAAGGAATTTGGGGGGCGTGGGCGGGCCCCTGCAGGTCCGCATTCACCCCACGAGCGGTCACGGCTCCCCTGGTGCCCAGCACCGCGGCTTCTGTGTTGACCTGGTCTTCTTCTTTCTGGGTTCTGGGTCCTCAGCCGCCTGTCCTAATTGGGGCGGGAAGCCGACGGCGAGTGTTGATTCGCTGGTATCGCAGGGTGGGAGGGTTCGGGGGCGCAGTGCTCTGCACCTCAAGGGCAACACGAATCGGGCCAATTGGGGCCTCGGGCTCTGGTCATGTGCTTGTGAAGGGGTGACGAACCTGGTAGAGACCTGTTGGTCCCGTGCCCCGTACAGAGCATGGCCACACACATGGATTGTGCCGGCTGGGTTGGGGAGCGCCCCATGTGGACCAGCCGCTACTGGTCCAATAACTACACAGGGGAAAGCCACCTCTTTACCGCTGGTGCTGTATTTTTTTGGGGGGAGGCGGCGGAAAACAAGACATCCCTCCCCCACCCCTCACCCTGTTTGGTCGAATTTTTTTTTTTTTACTAGTTCTGCTTCTAAACATTACATTGCATGATTTAGGCTCCACCCACACTTGTGCTACTCCAAAGTCCTGTGCTTTCCATTGCGTCTTTGGATGGAATGCGACTTTGATGCGACTTTGGCTATTGACTTTGACTGATGCTCCGCTGTCACGTTGATAACGTTTAAGATGCGTCTTTTGTGTGACTTTTTGAGAGTTTACATTGCAGTCTATGGTGCTCGAGTCGCAATAAAGTCCCTTCAGAGTAGCGCGGGAACCTTTTTCAAAGTGGCTGCGACTTTTTAAGTCGCACTGATTTGAGCGGCTTCTATTGAAACACATGGGCCTGCAACTGGAATGAGATGGGGGAAAAAGACGGCTTCAGCTTCTGTTTTCCACCTGTAGAGACTTTTCTCAGACGCGTTTCGCCCTTTTGGGTGGGGCTTAATTGTAGAGGCCTCCATGTTCATGTGTCCAAAGTCGCATGACAAGTCAAGTCACACAGTTGGAGCCTGAGATTGTTTGGGGTTTTACTAATTTTTTTTTTTTTTAATTTTTGTAAAAAAAAAAAAAGTGAAACTGAAAAATGCCCCAAACACGGGTATTAATTTTTGCTGTACAACTAATACAAGTAACTACAATGCAGCTCAAACAACATAACTGCAAACTTCTCAGATGGAGTTCTAATAAGTCACTTGCAACATACTGAGATAATCGATCGGAATGAGAATTACACAAGAAATCATACCGCAGCTGTCCACAAGGGGGCAATGCTGCCTGAATATGGCGTTGTTTTATATTGTAACCACTAGATGTCACCAGAGAAGCAAAATGTCCATAGTGGGCAATGCTGCCTGTTTATAGTGTAGTTTCATATTGTAACCACTAGATGTCACTAGAGCAGCAAAATCTCCATAGTGGGCAATGCAAAGTTTATAGTGTAGTTTCATATTGTAACCACTAGCTGTCACTAAAGAAGCAACATTTCCATAGGGGGCAATGCTGCCTGTTTATAGTGTAGTTTCATATTGTAACCACTAGATGTCACCAGAGAAGAAAAATGTTCTTAGTGGGGCAAGGCTGCCTGGTTATAGTGTAGTTTCATATTCTAACCACTAGATGTCACTAGAGTAGCAAACATTCCATAGGGGGCAATGCTGCCTGTTTATAGTGTAGATTCGTATTGTAACCACTAGATGTCACCAGAGAAGCAACATTTCCATAGGGGGCAATGCTGCCTGACTATGGCGTTATTTTAATATGAATTCCACCGCTCAGGTAGATCCAAGCCAAGGTGCAAAGGTCCTCAACCTCCAGAAAGAGGAGAGCCCCGGGTGCTGGCTATTGCTGGTACAAGTGGATATGGACGAAGAAATCTGGACAGCCGCACAGCGGATTCAATTATATTCACCTTTATTCGTGGAACAGGATCATGGAGTGCACAGGGCACCACAGTGGGGTGGTACAGAAAAAAAGCTAAACTATGGTGTAGTTTTCATATTGTAACCACTAGATGTCACTAGAGAAGCAAAATTTCCACAGGGGGGCAATGCTGCCTGACTATGGCGTTGTTTTATATTGTAACCACTAGATGTCACCAGAGCAGCAAAATTTCCATAGGGGGCAATGCTGCCTGTTTATAGTGTAGTTTCATATTGTGAAAAATAAAATGTAGCGCATAAATTGTGCAAAAAATTCTACAATCAAGAAAATGGCTGAACACAAATGTCCATAAGTGTTAAACACGTTAATGATGAAACTTATAAGTCTCTAAATAAAAGTAAATGAAGTCCAGTAAGTGAATAAAACAGCAAATATGTATGGGATATCCCACTAGGAATGGTATGTGGATGTGAAAAGACAAATGTTCCAACACAGGTATATCATCAGATCATCCCAAAACTGTATCTCCACAACTGCATATACCTTGGTGAAGGTGGTGTGTAAGAAACTCTTACCAGATATAATGGACTCCCTTGTCAGCGACAGGGAGTCACTCGAGCGGGTTGCCTCTCAGGGCCTGGAAACGGACGTCACAGCTCTGCGAACCTTCTGGGTCAAACTCTGTGTGGATCTCCCGGGGCCGCCAGGTGGGTCCTCCCAAAGGATGGCCGAGGTGCGAATCAGAGGGAACGATGCATCACGTGAAAAGCTG
>JBBDGP010005570.1:0-19990 GCA_037952835.1 Lithobates septentrionalis
CTCTCTTTTCTCTATGCCCTCTCTATATTCCTCCCTCTTTCCACTTTCTCTCCTCTTCCCCCCTCCTCTTTTCCCCCATATTCCTTTTTATCCCCCCCTCTTCCTCTCCTCTATCCCCCCCCATATCTCCCTTCTATATTCCCCCCCTCTATCTCCCCCTCTCACTTCCCTCTATTCCTCCCCCTCCCTCTATATGTTCCCCTCTCCTTCTATTCCTCTCTCTCTCTATATATATATGTCCCCCTCTCCTTCTATCTCTCCTCCTTTTACCTCTATCCCTTCCCCTCCTCTCTATATCTTCCGCTCTCATTCTATCCCTCCTCCTTCTCCCTCTATCCCTCTCCCCTCTCTATCACCCTCCCCCCTCTTTCTATATCTCCCCCTATCCCTCCTGTCCCTCTATATCTCTTCCTCTTTCTATATCTCCCCCTATCTCTCCCTTCTATATCTCCCCATCCCCTCTATTTCTCCCCCTCTCCTTCTACCCCCTCTCTCTATCCCCCCTCTGTATATCTCATCTTTCTATATCTCCCCCTTTCCCTCTATCCCTCCCCCTCTCTATATCTCCCCCTCTACCTCTATCCCTCCCCCTCTCTATATCTTCCCATCTCACTCTATCCCCCCTCTTTCTATGTCTCCCTCTACCCATTCTCTCTCTATATATCTTCCCCTCTCCCTCTTCCCACTCTCTCTCTCTATACCTCCCCCTCTCCCTCTATTGCTCCCCCTTCACTATGTCTCCCTCTCTCCCTCTACCCCCCTCTCTCTCTATCCCCCCTTGTATATCTCCCCCTCTCACTCTACCCCCCTCTCTCTCTATCCCCCCCATAAATCTCCCCCTCTCCCTCTATTACCCCCCTCCACTATATCTCCCTCTCTCCCTCTACCCACTCTCCCTCTCTATATCTCCCCCCTCTCCCTCTATTGCTCCCCCTTCACTATATCTTCCTCTCTCCCTCTACCCCCCCCTCTCTCTATCCCCCTCCCCCGTATATCTCCCCCCTCTCCCTCTATTGCTCCCCCTTCACTATATCTCCCTCTCTCCCTCTACCCCCTCTCTCTCTATCCCCCCCTCTGTGTATCTCCTCCTCTCCCTCTATCTATATCTTCCCCTCTCCCTCTATCCCTCCCCCTCTTTATATCTCCCCCTTTCCCTCTATCCCTCCCCCTCTATATCTCCCCCCTCTATCCCTCCCCCTCTCTATATGTCCCTCTATCCCTCCCCCTCTCTATATCTCCCCCTCTCCCTTCTCTCTAATTTTCTATCCCTTCCGTCTCACACCTCCCCCATCTCCGCTTAGTCTCCCCTCCTTTATCTATAACACTGTCACTTATATGTCATGACCTGATGACTTTATTTCCTCTCCTCTCTATATCTGCCCCATAGGTCGGTATGGGGGGGGGGGGGGAGGTCATTCTGCATTGATGGTCTCCTCAATCTTCTCACTGATTTGGGGTTTTAGTTTGTAAACATAACTGATATTTTGGATACAATGTAACAGAATGTGGAACCCCATAGAGAACCATCCGCCTCACAGTCCACGAATCTCACCGCTGATGAGGGTGACTTGGGGTTGCTATGGGTTACTGGACCTCACGCCTCTTCGTCGCTCTTCTTGCCGCCTCATTAAATAAAGTCCCAAAGTGCGCCTGAAATGAATTACAGCATTATCGCCGATGCCAGAGCGGCCCCCCCTTGGCAAGACTGCGCCCATTTCTCAGCGTTTCCCCTCATTGCCCCCCCCCCAGTTTTGTCCTAATAATCCCCCCTCTGTTCCTCGCAGACGTTTCCCTCGCTCCCGTGACATAAGCGCTGCTAAATCACCGTACCCTCCAGCGGAAAAACGCAATCCTAAACGCCTCAATTTAAGATGTCCTTGGGCTGCGAGGAGATGAATCCGCCGCGATCCCAACGCCAAAACCTCTCCAGAGCCGCTCTGCCAGGAATACGGCAGACATTCCAGGAATCGCAAGATGTTTGTTTACGTCTTTCACAAATCTGCAGCTTCTTTGCTTCCTTTCGCGAATGCTTAAAATATCCCTTGAAGCACCGACTCTGCGGCCTTTTGTTTTACCGAGATTTAAACGATCGCCTTTATTACTTGCTTGCCTGCAACACATCTGTGCGTTCCTCATATTCGCACACAGATTGTGTCGCTGGCGGGCGTTAGTCACACTCTGCCAGACTCGCTCTTGTAATATCGGAGGCGTCTCACCTCTTGTCCAAGCGGCTTCATCGGTTCAGATGAGCATCTGGAACATTCCTCTGCGTCTATAGACGCACGGCTAGCTCAGTCACCCTCATCCAATCGCTGAGGTGTTATGAAATGTGTCAAGGCAGATGTTGATTGCCTAAAACCATGACGGGAGGTGGAAACAGACTCAGTATAGGGGATGCCAGATTTCCCCCGAGCCCACCTGAACTTTCTTGGTCTGTGTTGCGCTTCACTGAGCTGCCGTCAGGCACCACCACATCTGTGCGGGTGTCAGGAACCAAGAAGACGCTCATTTACATATTAATGGCGGAAAACGGGTTTGGGACTTTGAATGAAGCCTCCATCCCTGGTTCAGTAGGATACAAGAGGGGCAATTGGGACTTTAGATGAGGCAAGTGATCGATGATCTAGTACAAAATGGTTTATTGAATTGGTAAACATTATAGTAAAAATGAAAAACACTTCCATATACAGTATCTAACAAAAGTAAGTGCACCCCTCAGTCACATTTGTGTAAATCTTTTCTTCTATCTTTTCATGTGACAACACTGAAGAAATGAAACTTGTCTACAATGTAAAGTAGTGAGTGTACAGCTTGTATAACAGTGTAAATTTGCTGTCCCCTCAAAATAACTCAACACACAGCCATTAATGTCTAAACCGCTGGCAACAAAAGTCAGTACACCCCGTAAGTGAAAATGTCCAAATTGGGCCCAATTAGCATTTTTCCCTCCCGGAGTCATGTGACTCATTAGTGTTACAAGGTCTCAGGTGTGAATGGGGAGCAGGTGTGTTAAATTTGGTGTTATCGCTCTCACTCTCTCATACTGGTCACTGGGAGTCCAACATGGCACCTCATGGCAAAGAACTCTCTGAGGATCTGAAAAAAAGAATTGTTGCTCTACATAAAGATGGCCTAGGCTATAAGAAGATTGCCAAGACCCTGAAACTGATCTGCAGCACGGTGGCCAAGACCATACAGCGGTATAACAGGACAGGT
This sequence comes from Lithobates septentrionalis, assembly GCA_037952835.1. Classification (NCBI taxonomy): domain Eukaryota; kingdom Metazoa; phylum Chordata; class Amphibia; order Anura; family Ranidae; genus Lithobates; species Lithobates septentrionalis. The sequence continues at coordinate 3,217 of JBBDGP010005570.1, forward strand.
TCCTCTCAGAACAGGCCTCGCCATGGTCCACCAAAGAAGTTGAGGTCACGTGCTCAGCGTCATATCCAGAGGTTATCTTTGGGAAATAGACGTATGAGTGCTGCCAGCATTGCTGCAGAGGTTGTAGGGGTGGGGGGTCAGCCTGTCAGTGCTCAGACCATACGCCGCACACTGCATCAAATTGGTCTGCATGGCTGTCATCCCAGAAGGAAGCCTCTTCTAAAGATGATGAACAAGAAAGTCCACAAACAGTTTGCTGAAGACAAGCAGACTAAGGACACGGATTACTGGAACCATGTCCTGTGGTCTGATGAGACCAAGATAAACGTATTTGGTTCAGATGGTGACAAGCGTGTGTGGGGGCAACCAGGTGAGGAGGACAAAGACAAGTGTGTCTTGTCTACAGTCAAGCATGGTGGTGGGAGTGTCATGGTCTGGGGCTGCATGAGTGCTGCCGGCACTGGGGAGCTACAGATCATTGAGGGAACCATGAATGCCAACATGTACTGTGACCTACTGAAGCAGAGCATGATCCCCTCCCTTCAGAGACTGGACCGCAGGGCAGTATTCCAACATGATAACCACCCCAAACACACCTCCAAGACCACCACTGCCTTGGTAAAGAAGCTGAGGGTAAAGGTGATGGACTGGCCAAGCATGTCTCCAGACCTAAACCCTATTGATCATCTGTGGGACATCCTCAAACGGAAGGTGGAGGAGCGCAAGATCTCTAACATCCACCAACTCTGTGATGTCATCATGGGGGAGGGGAAGAGGACTCCAGTGACAACCTGTGAAGCTCTGGTGACCTCCATGCCCAAGAGGGTTAAGGCAGTGCTGGAAAATAATGGTGGCCACACAAAATATTGACACTTTGGGCCCAATTTGGAGATTTTCACTTAGGGGTGTACTGACTTTTGTTGCCAGCGGTTTAGACATTAATGGCTGTGTGTTGAGTTATTTTGAGGGGACAGCAAATTTACACTGTTATACAAGCTGTACACTCACTACTTTACATTGTAGACAAGTGTCATTTCTTCAGTGTTGTCCCATGAAAAGATACAAGAAAAGATTTACATAAATTTGACTGAGGGGTGTACTTACTTTTGTCAGATACTGTATATACATAACATAAAGGCATTGCATATACATACATGCATGAACATTAAAGAAATCCACCATATTCTCCCATCCATTGTTCCAGCAAGTAAAATACCAAGTTGTATCAATGTACACCATGTTCAGCATTATTGCATATCATGTTATGAATGGTTAGTAGTATGAATATATTATTTGCATCCCATTTAGCTCGACGCGTTTCGTGGTTGAAACCACTCATCAGGAGCGGGTGCCTTGGTATGTCTAAAAAGAACATTGTAGCAATAGGTCAATTATATGGCTTAAACGAACAAAGAAGACATTGGATAGGAGGGATAACCAGTCCCAATCACTTACATGATAATGGAATGGGAGAGACATGGGGTGTAACGGAAAGAAGAGGGGGGAAACGCTGGATCGGTCCACAACAGGAGCTGAGGTGACGAAAAGCGGCACACAGGGGGGGGGGGGGGGGGGGCGAACACGCACACAATGTTCCCTGAAGGGAAAAGGGGTCTCCATGAGTAACAAGCGGTAATGGGAATATCTTAAAACGTGTCTATTAAAGTCAATGGGTTGAAAGACATGTAAGTGATAAAGTGGGTTAAAAAATACCAATTATACCCAAGAGAATAGGAAGAATGACCACTGAAGTGCAGGAAAAGTGAAGGTGGTCAGGAATAAATAAAGGACCCAAACAACAAAGGATAATAAGTGCTGGAAACCACATAACTGGTCGCCAGTTCAGGCATGTATGCATATGCAATGCGTTTATATTACCCCATAACAAGAAATGCCTAAATTATTATTATTTTAACCCCTTCCCGCCTGCGCTAAAGCCAAAAGACAGCTACAGCGTGGACATACAATGCCGGCATACTGCCCGCACCACCTGCACCCCCTTTCAGGCTCGGCTGATCACAGACCGGGTAAAGCGCCAATCACAGCACCCCTTTACCAAGTGATCAGCTGTCAGCCAATGAACAGAAGCCTTTCAATGCAGAGGAGAAAAGAGGAAAGTCAATAACCGGCTTCTGTTAAAGGGACATCAGTCCCAACATTGCTGACCAGTGCTGCTAATCAAGATGGACTGTACAGATTATATTTGTAATGTGGTCATTGTTACATTGTATTCCTTAAAGTGCTTGTAAAACTTTCCATATACCCAGTGATCGGACTGGCCATGGCCACTGATAAGGCAGTACAGCCAGCCTGTACTGGGCCTGAGTTCAAGGGCGTGCTGTGTACAGAGTGCAGAGTTTAGGGGCGCGCTGTGTACAACGTGCAGTGTTGAGGTGTGTGATGTGTACAGAGTGAAGTGTTGAGGAGTGCGCTGTCTACAGAGTGCAGTGTTGAGGAGTGTCCTGTGTACAGAGTGGAGTGTTCAGGGGTGCACTGTGTACAGAGTGCAGTGTTGAGGAGTGCGCTGTGTACAGAGTGCAGTGTTGAAGAGTGTGATGTGTACAGAGTGAAGTGTTGAGGAGTGTGCTGTGTACAGAGTGAAGTGTTGAGGAGTGTGCTGTGTACAGAATGCAGTGTCGAGGAGTGCGCTGTGTACAGAGTGAAGTGTTGGAGAGTGCGCAGTGTACAGAGTGCAGTGTTGAGGAGTGTGCTTTGTACAGAGTGCATAGTTGAGGAGTGCACTGTGTACAGAGCACAGTGTTGAGGAGTGTGATGTGTACAGAGTGAAGTGTTGAGTGCGCTGTGTACAGAGTGAAGTGTTGAGGAGTGCACTGTGTGCAGAGTGCAGTGTTGAGGAGTGTGATGTGTACAGAGTGCAGTGTTGAGGAGTGTGATGTGTACAGAGTGCAGTGTTGAGGATTGCGCTGTGTACAGAGTGCAGTGTTGAGGAGTGCGTTGTGTACAGAGTGCAGTGTTGAGGAGCGCGTTGTGTACAGAGTGCAGTGTTTAGGAGTGCGCTGTGTACAGAGTGCAGTGTTGAGGAGTGTGCTGTGTACAGAGTGCAGGGTTGAGGAGTGCACTGTGTACCAGGTGCAGTGTTGAGGAGTGCGCTGTGTACAGAGTACAGTGTTGAGGAGTGTGCTGTGTACAGAGTGAAGAGTTCAGGGGTGGGCTGAGTACAGAGGGCAGAGTTCAGGGGCACGCTGTGTACAGAGTGCAGTGTTGAGGAGTGCGCTGTGTACAGAGTGCAGTGTTGAGGAGTATGCTGTGTACAGAGTGGAGTGTTCAGGGGTGCACTGTGTACAGAGTGCAGTGTTGAGGAGTGCGCTGTGTACAGAGTGCAGTGTTGAGGAGTGCGCTGTGTACAGAGTGCAGTGTTGAGGAGTGTGCTGTGTACAGAGTGCAGTGTTGAGGAGTGCGCTGTGTACAGAGTGCAGTGTTGAGGAGTGCGCTGTGTACAGAGTGCAGTGTCGAGGAGTGCGCTGTGTACAGAGTGAAGTGTTGGAGAGTGCGCTGTGTACAGAGTGCAGTGTTGAGGAGTGTGCTTTGTACAGAGTGCATAGTTGAGGAGTGCACTGTGTACAGAGTGCAGTGTTGAGGAGTGTGATGTGTACAGAGTGAAGTGTTCAGGAGTGCGCTGTGTACAGTGTGCAGTGTTGAGGAGTGCGCTGTGTACAGAGTGCAGTGTTGAGGAGTGTGATGTGTACAGAGTGAAATGTTGAGGAGTGTGATGTGTACAGAGTGAAGTGTTGAGTGCGCTGTGTACAGAGTGCAGTGTTGTACAGAGTGCAGTGTTGAGGAGTGTGCTGTGTACAGAGTGCAGCGATGGGGAGTGTGATGTGTACAGAGTGCAGTGTTGAGGAGTGCGCTGTGTACAGAGTGCAGTGTTCAGGGGTGTGCTGTGTACAGAGTGCAGTGTTGAGGTGTGTGATGTGTACAGAGTGCAGTGTTGAGGAGTGCGCTGTGTACAGACTGCAGTGTTTAGGGGTGCGCTGTGTATAGAGTGCAGTGTTGAGGAGTGCGCTGTGTACAGAGTGCAGTGTTGAGGAGTGCGCTGTGTACAGAGTGCAGTGTTGAGAAGAGCGCTGTGTACAGAGTGCAGTGTTGAGGAGTGTGCTGTGTACAGAGTGCAGTGTTGAGGAATGTGCTGTGTACAGAGTGCAGTGTTGAGGAGTGTGTTGTGTACAGAGTGCAGTGTTGAGGAGTGCGCTGTGTACAGAGTGCAGTGTTCAGGGGTGTGCTGTGTACAGAGTGCAGTGTTGAGGAGTGTGTTGTGTACAGAGTGCAGTGTTGAGGAGTGTGATGTGTACAGAGTGCAGTGTTCAGGGGTGTGCTGTGTACAGAGTGCAGTGTTGAGGAGTGTGTTGTGTACAGAGTGAAGTGTTGAGGAGTGCGCTGTGTACAGAGTGCAGTGTTAAGGAGTGCGCTGTGTACAGAGTGCAGTGTTAAATGTGATGTGTATAGAGTGAAGTGTTGAGGAGTGCGCTGTGTACAGAGTGAAGTGTTGAGGAGTGCGCTGTGTACAGAGTGCAGTGTTGAGGAGTGTGCTGTGTACAGAGTGCAGTGTTGAGGAGTGCGCTGTGTACAGAGTGAAGTGTTGAGGAGTGCACCGTGTACAGAGTGCAGTGTTGAGGAGTGTGTTGTGTACAGAGTGCAGTGTTGAGTGCGCTGTGTACAGAGTGCAGTGTTGTACAGAGTGCAGTGTTGAGGAGTGTGCTGTGTACAGAGTGCAGCGATGGGGAGTGTGATGTGTACAGAGTGCAGTGTTGAGGAGTGCGCTGTGTACAGAGTGCAGTGTTCAGGGGTGTGCTGTGTACAGAGTGCAGTGTTGAGGTGTGTGATGTGTACAGAGTGCAGTGTTGAGGAGTGCGCTGTGTACAGACTGCAGTGTTTAGGGGTGCGCTGTGTATAGAGTGCAGTGTTGAGGAGTGCGCTGTGTACAGAGTGCAGTGTTGAGGAGTGCGCTGTGTACAGAGTGCAGTGTTGAGAAGAGCGCTGTGTACAGAGTGCAGTGTTGAGGAGTGTGCTGTGTACAGAGTGCAGTGTTGAGGAATGTGCTGTGTACAGAGTGCAGTGTTTAGGAGTGTGCTGTGTACAGAGTGCAGTGTTGAGGAGTGTGTTGTGTACAGAGTGCAGTGTTGAGGAGTGCGCTGTGTACAGAGTGCAGTGTTCAGGGGTGTGCTGTGTACAGAGTGCAGTGTTGAGGAGTGTGTTGTGTACAGAGTGCAGTGTTGAGGAGTGTGATGTGTACAGAGTGCAGTGTTCAGGGGTGTGCTGTGTACAGAGTGCAGTGTTGAGGAGTGTGTTGTGTACAGAGTGAAGTGTTGAGGAGTGCGCTGTGTACAGAGTGCAGTGTTAAGGAGTGCGCTGTGTACAGAGTGCAGTGTTGAATGTGATGTGTATAGAGTGAAGTGTTGAGGAGTGCGCTGTGTACAGAGTGAAGTGTTGAGGAGTGCGCTGTGTACAGAGTGCAGTGTTGAGGAGTGTGCTGTGTACAGAGTGCAGTGTTGAGGAGTGCGCTGTGTACAGAGTGAAGTGTTGAGGAGTGCACCGTGTACAGAGTGCAGTGTTGAGGAGTGCGTTGTGTACAGAGTGCAGTGTTGAGTGCGCTGTGTACAGAGTGCAGTGTTGTACAGAGTGCAGTGTTGAGGAGTGTGCTGTGTACAGAGTGCAGCGATGGGGAGTGTGATGTGTACAGAGTGCAGTGTTGAGGAGTGCGCTGTGTACAGAGTGCAGTGTTCAGGGGTGTGCTGTGTACAGAGTGCAGTGTTGAGGTGTGTGATGTGTACAGAGTGCAGTGTTGAGGAGTGCGCTGTGTACAGACTGCAGTGTTTAGGGGTGCGCTGTGTATAGAGTGCAGTGTTGAGGAGTGCGCTGTGTACAGAGTGCAGTGTCGAGGAGTGCGCTGTGTACAGAGTGCAGTGTTGAGAAGAGCGCTGTGTACAGAGTGCAGTGTTGAGGAGTGTGCTGTGTACAGAGTGCAGTGTTGAGGAATGTGATGTGTACAGAGTGCAGTGTTTAGGAGTGTGCTGTGTACAGAGTGCAGTGTTGAGGAGTGTGTTGTGTACAGAGTGCAGTGTTGAGGAGTGCGCTGTGTACAGAGTGCAGTGTTCAGGGGTGTGCTGTGTACAGAGTGCAGTGTTGAGGAGTGTGTTGTGTACAGAGTGCAGTGTTGAGGAGTGTGATGTGTACAGAGTGCAGTGTTCAGGGGTGTGCTGTGTACAGAGTGCAGTGTTGAGGAGTGTGTTGTGTACAGAGTGAAGTGTTGAGGAGTGCGCTGTGTACAGAGTGCAGTGTTAAGGAGTGCGCTGTGTACAGAGTGCAGTGTTGAATGTGATGTGTATAGAGTGAAGTGTTGAGGAGTGCGCTGTGTACAGAGTGAAGTGTTGAGGAGTGCGCTGTGTACAGAGTGCAGTGTTGAGGAGTGTGCTGTGTACAGAGTGCAGTGTTGAGGAGTGCGCTGTGTACAGAGTGAAGTGTTGAGGAGTGCACCGTGTACAGAGTGCAGTGTTGAGGAGTGCGTTGTGTACAGAGTGCAGTGTTGAGTGCGCTGTGTACAGAGTGCAGTGTTTTACAGAGTGCAGTGTTGAGGAGTGTGCTGTGTACAGAGTGCAGCGATGGGGAGTGTGATGTGTACAGAGTGCAGTGTTGAGGAGTGCGCTGTGTACAGAGTGCAGTGTTCAGGGGTGTGCTGTGTACAGAGTGCAGTGTTGAGGTGTGTGATGTGTACAGAGTGCAGTGTTGAGTGCGCTGTGTACAGACTGCAGTGTTTAGGGGTGCGCTGTGTATAGAGTGCAGTGTTGAGGAGTGCGCTGTGTACAGAGTGCAGTGTTGAGGAGTGCGCTGTGTACAGAGTGCAGTGTTGAGAAGAGCGCTGTGTACAGAGTGCAGTGTTGAGGAGTGTGCTGTGTACAGAGTGCAGTGTTGAGGAATGTGATGTGTACAGAGTGCAGTGTTTAGGAGTGTGCTGTGTACAGAGTGCAGTGTTGAGGAGTGTGTTGTGTACAGAGTGCAGTGTTGAGGAGTGCGCTGTGTACAGAGTGCAGTGTTCAGGGGTGTGCTGTGTACAGAGTGCAGTGTTGAGGAGTGTGTTGTGTACAGAGTGCAGTGTTGAGGAGTGTGATGTGTACAGAGTGCAGTGTTCAGGGGTGTGCTGTGTACAGAGTGCAGTGTTGAGGAGTGTGTTGTGTACAGAGTGAAGTGTTGAGGAGTGCGCTGTGTACAGAGTGCAGTGTTAAGGAGTGCGCTGTGTACAGAGTGCAGTGTTGAATGTGATGTGTATAGAGTGAAGTGTTGAGGAGTGCGCTGTGTACAGAGTGAAGTGTTGAGGAGTGCGCTGTGTACAGAGTGCAGTGTTGAGGAGTGTGCTGTGTACAGAGTGCAGTGTTGAGGAGTGCGCTGTGTACAGAGTGAAGTGTTGAGGAGTGCACCGTGTACAGAGTGCAGTGTTGAGGAGTGCGTTGTGTACAGAGTGCAGTGTTGAGTGCGCTGTGTACAGAGTGCAGTGTTGTACAGAGTGCAGTGTTGAGGAGTGTGCTGTGTACAGAGTGCAGCGATGGGGAGTGTGATGTGTACAGAGTGCAGTGTTGAGGAGTGCGCTGTGTACAGAGTGCAGTGTTCAGGGGTGTGCTGTGTACAGAGTGCAGTGTTGAGGTGTGTGATGTGTACAGAGTGCAGTGTTGAGGAGTGCGCTGTGTACAGACTGCAGTGTTTAGGGGTGCGCTGTGTATAGAGTGCAGTGTTGAGGAGTGCGCTGTGTACAGAGTGCAGTGTTGAGGAGTGCGCTGTGTACAGAGTGCAGTGTTGAGGAGTGCGCTGTGTACAGAGTGCAGTGTTGAGAAGAGCGCTGTGTACAGAGTGCAGTGTTGAGGAGTGTGCTGTGTACAGAGTGCAGTGTTGAGGAGTGTGTTGTGTACAGAGTGAAGTGTTGAGGAGTGCGCTGTGTACAGAGTGCAGTGTTAAGGAGTGCGCTGTGTACAGAGTGCAGTGTTGAATGTGATGTGTATAGAGTGAAGTGTTGAGGAGTGCGCTGTGTACAGAGTGAAGTGTTGAGGAGTGCGCTGTGTACAGAGTGCAGTGTTGAGGAGTGTGCTGTGTACAGAGTGCAGTGTTGAGGAGTGCGCTGTGTACAGAGTGAAGTGTTGAGGAGTGCACCGTGTACAGAGTGCAGTGTTGAGGAGTGCGTTGTGTACAGAGTGCAGTGTTGAGTGCGCTGTGTACAGAGTGCAGTGTTGTACAGAGTGCAGTGTTGAGGAGTGTGCTGTGTACAGAGTGCAGCGATGGGGAGTGTGATGTGTACAGAGTGCAGTGTTGAGGAGTGCGCTGTGTACAGAGTGCAGTGTTCAGGGGTGTGCTGTGTACAGAGTGCAGTGTTGAGGTGTGTGATGTGTACAGAGTGCAGTGTTGAGGAGTGCGCTGTGTACAGACTGCAGTGTTTAGGGGTGCGCTGTGTATAGAGTGCAGTGTTGAGGAGTGCGCTGTGTACAGAGTGCAGTGTTGAGGAGTGCGCTGTGTACAGAGTGCAGTGTTGAGAAGAGCGCTGTGTACAGAGTGCAGTGTTGAGGAGTGTGCTGTGTACAGCGTGCAGTGTTGAGGAATGTGATGTGTACAGAGTGCAGTGTTTAGGAGTGTGCTGTGTACAGAGTGCAGTGTTGAGGAGTGTGTTGTGTACAGAGTGCAGTGTTGAGGAGTGCGCTGTGTACAGAGTGCAGTGTTCAGGGGTGTGCTGTGTACAGAGTGCAGTGTTGAGGAGTGTGTTGTGTACAGAGTGCAGTGTTGAGGAGTGTGATGTGTACAGAGTGCAGTGTTCAGGGGTGTGCTGTGTACAGAGTGCAGTGTTGAGTGTGTTGTGTACAGAGTGAAGTGTTGAGGAGTGCGCTGTGTACAGAGTGCAGTGTTAAGGAGTGCGCTGTGTACAGAGTGCAGTGTTGAATGTGATGTGTATAGAGTGAAGTGTTGAGGAGTGCGCTGTGTACAGAGTGAAGTGTTGAGGAGTGCGCTGTGTACAGAGTGCAGTGTTGAGGAGTGTGCTGTGTACAGAGTGCAGTGTTGAGGAGTGCGCTGTGTACAGAGTGAAGTGTTGAGGAGTGCACCGTGTACAGAGTGCAGTGTTGAGGAGTGCACCGTGTACAGAGTGCAGTGTTGAGTGCGCTGTGTACAGAGTGCAGTGTTGTACAGAGTGCAGTGTTGAGGAGTGTGCTGTGTACAGAGTGCAGCGATGGGGAGTGTGATGTGTACAGAGTGCAGTGTTGAGGAGTGCGCTGTGTACAGAGTGCAGTGTTCAGGGGTGTGCTGTGTACAGAGTGCAGTGTTGAGGTGTGTGATGTGTACAGTGTGCAGTCTTGAGGAGTGCGCTGTGTACAGACTGCAGTGTTTAGGGGTGCGCTGTGTATAGAGTGCAGTGTTGAGGAGTGCGCTGTGTACAGAGTGCAGTGTTGAGGAGTGCGCTGTGTACAGAGTGCAGTGTTGAGGAGTGCGCTGTGTACAGAGTGCAGTGTTGAGGAGTGTGCTGTGTACAGAGTGCAGTGTTGAGGAATGTGATGTGTACAGAGTGCAGTGTTTAGGAGTGTGCTGTGTACAGAGTGCAGTGTTGAGGAGTGTGTTGTGTACAGAGTGCAGTGTTGAGGAGTGCGCTGTGTACAGAGTGCAGTGTTCAGGGGTGTGCTGTGTACAGAGTGCAGTGTTGAGTGTGTTGTGTACAGAGTGCAGTGTTGAGGAGTGTGATGTGTACAGAGTGCAGTGTTCAGGGGTGTGCTGTGTACAGAGTGCAGTGTTGAGGAGTGTGTTGTGTACAGAGTGAAGTGTTGAGGAGTGCGCTGTGTACAGAGTGCAGTGTTAAGGAGTGCGCTGTGTACAGAGTGCAGTGTTGAATGTGATGTGTATAGAGTGAAGTGTTGAGGAGTGCGCTGTGTACAGAGTGAAGTGTTGAGGAGTGCGCTGTGTACAGAGTGCAGTGTTGAGGAGTGTGCTGTGTACAGAGTGCAGTGTTGAGGAGTGCGCTGTGTACAGAGTGAAGTGTTGAGGAGTGCACCGTGTACAGAGTGCAGTGTTGAGGAGTGCGTTGTGTACAGAGTGCAGTGTTGAGCAGTGCGCTGTGTACAGAGTGCAGTGTTGAGGAGTGCGCTGTGTACAGAGTGCAGTGTTGAGGAGTGTGCTGTGTACAGACAGCAGTGTTCAGGGGTGCGCTGTGTACAGAGTGCAGGGTTTAGGGGTTTGCTATGCACCGTGTGCAGGAATCAGCTCTTTTTCAGTACACACTGTAGAGGGATATGCTTTGTTCTTTTCTCATTTCAGAGCTTTAAAACCACTTTAAATTTGCAAGCTGCAGTTTGGCCACAAATAGTGAAAGGTGTATTTGCTGCAGCGTGAATTGCGGCGGTTTTCCTCTGCGCAGATTGCTTCCGTCTTCTGCTCCGGCGCGGTGCCATAAAACAAGACTCTTTGACTCGCTCTGCCAGTATATTGACATTTAGCAATCCCTAGTTTATTCCTTTATTGCTGTAAGGACCCCCCTGTGACTTGTCGGCCTCTGAAATGCGTCACGGCGTGGATTAATGAGTCTTCTCCGAGTGACGCAGGTGCGAGCCTCACAAAAAAACAAAACAATAAGGCGTCTGTCTTTTTTTTATTTTGATGCCGATTTTCTGGGCTTATTGGCGAGTCCGTGCCTCTCTGCGGTCGAGCAGCAGATGGCTACAGCCTGGCACGTCAGGTCAGCGGGCTCCTCAACCGCCTGTATCCCCTGGCGGCTCTCAGAAAAAAAGAAAAAAAATCATTAAACCGCGTCTGGAGCTCGTCTGCCGAGCGAAACGCGTCCATCGCTGGAAGGATCAATAATATCCAAACAGTTTATGAAATCGTCTCCGCCGGGTCCTCGAGCCAGTTGTACGATTGTTTCTGCGCGGATTGACTCTGGAGCCACAAAAGAGGGAATAGCCAATCATTGGAGGAGATTTACCAAAAGTGGAGAGTGCAAAGTCTGGTACCGAAAACCAATCAGCTTCCAGCTTTTATTGTCAAAGCTTAATTGAACCAACTGATGTTAGAAGCTGATTGGCCGCCAGGCACAGCTGCACCAGATTTTCCACTCTACAGCTTTAGTAAATCTCCCCCATTGGCTGCTAAATGCCCAGGGGAGGAGTCACGGCCTTTAAAAATTGGGTTTTATTAGCCGCATTGGTCCACTTTTTTTTTTTTAACATTTGGGATATAATCCTCCAATGGGAGATTCGGATCTCAGCCACATTTGCTATATTTGTAATGTGGATATTGTTACATTGTATTTCTTACAGTGGTTGTAATCTCCCCAGTGAAGTGACTGGCCCGGGGTGAGACACAGAGATGAAACAAATCCTCCCACATACCTTGTACCTGTTTATCTGCCGTCTTCTCTTCTCTACATCTGTTCAAAGTCCACAATTTATAAAGCTTGGCTGAGCTGTCAGAAAAAGGGGGTGGGGAGCTGAAGTCACACTCTGCAGTGCTCAGTGAGGAGAGATCTGAGAGCGGATTGGAGGGAAGAGACACCCCCCCCCCCCCCTTCACACAGCACACAGGAACAGCTGAGGCTATCAATCACAGGCTGTGTTCTGGACACACCCCTCTTACGCAGTCTCATAGGATAAAACATGCACAGCACAGCTACATAAGTTGTACCTGTTTATCTGCAGTCTTCTCTTCTCTACATCTGTTCAAAGTCCACAATTTATAAAGCTTGGCTGAGCTGTCAGAAAAAGGGGACGGGGAGCTGAAGTCACACTCTGCAGAGCTCAGTGAGGAGAGATCTGAGAGCGGATTGGAGGGAAGAGACACTCCCCCCCCCCCTCTTCACACAGCACACAGGAACAGCTGAGGCTATCAATCACAGGCTGTGTGCTGGACACACCCCTCTTACGCAGTCTCATAGGATAAAACATGCACAGCACAGCTACATAAGTTGCACCTGTTTATCTGCAGTCTTCTCTTCTCTACAGCTGTTCAAAGTCCAGAATTTATACAGCTTGGCTGAGCTGTCAGAAAAAGGGGGCGGGGAGCTGAAGTTACACTCTGCAGAGCTCGGTGAGAGCTGATTGGAAGGAAAGGACGCCCCCCCTCTTCACACAGTAACAGAGCTGAGGCTGTCAATCACAGGCTGTGTGCTGAAGCTCCACCCCCTGTCACCATTTTTCTCTTGGTGTCAGGAAAACTTGTCAGAAGTGACTCATGCTGATAGCAGAGGAAGGAGGCAGCAGAGAGAAATTACACTCAGTGCTCTGGGCTGAGGCAAGCACACACTATAGAGGGATATGCTTTGTTCAGATTTCATGTCTGAGGTTTACAATCACGTTTTTCTCCAGGAATGATCTGTATTATATATGTAGTGCTAACAGTGGCAGCTGGGGGTATATTTTTTTTTGGGGGGGGGGGGGGCGTCTGACCCGCTACTAGCAAGGTGGACCTAATAAAGGGGGGCCCGACCCGCTACTAGTAAGGTGGACCTAATAAAGGGGGGACCAACCCGCTACTAGTAAGGTGGACCTAATAAAGGGGGGACCAACCCGCTACTACTAAGGTGGACCTAATAAAGGGGGACCAACCCGCTACTAGTAAGGTGGACCTAATAAAGGGGGTCCAACCCGCTACTAGTAAGGTGGACCTAATAAAGGGGGACCAACCCGCTACTAGTAAGGTGGACCTAATAAAGGGGGGACCAACCCGCTACTAGTAAGGTGGACCTAATAAAGGGGGACCAACCCGCTACTAGTAAGGTGGACCTAATAAAGGGGGTCCAACCCGCTACTAGTAAGGTGGACCTAATAAAGGGGGGACCAACCCGCTACTAGCAAGGTGGACCTAATAAAGGGGGGACCAACCCGCTACTAGCAAGGTGGACCTAATAAAGGGGGGACCAACCCGCTACTAGCAAGGTGGACCTAATAAAGGGGGGACCAACCCGCTACTAGCAAGATGGACCTAATAAAGGGGGGACCAACCCGCTACTAGCAAGGTGGACCTAATAAAGGGGGGCCCAAGCCGCGGCTTCTCCTTTCCGCCATTTTTATAACCCTCCCCCAACTGGCGATAAAGCCAATCATTGTAAATCGCTGCAGTTTAAGCTGAGAATTTTCCTTCTCTGTTTCCTATTCTGGCAAATTGATCCGGCAGCCGTCTGACATTTGCGCGGCGGCGATTAGGTAATTGTCGGCCTTTAGATTGACTGTGGCGGCGGGGGGGGGGGGGAGGTCGAGGCACAGGCGGTGGAAAAAGTGGGTAAAAAATGTCAGTAATCAGGGAAATGGCTGGAAATTGCGCTGTCACTTAGACGCCGGGGTTACAGTAACGACATCATCAGTCGCTCCGCTGAGCGCCGCCGCCGTCCGTGCGCACAGTGGAAGGTGACTGCGGGCTGTGACGAGTTGTCTGCGAGATATTCTCCCAATTTGTAAAAAGTGTATCGGGGGGGACGCGCTGGGGGGGGGGGGGTGGTGACGGGGAACTACGGATCCCGGAATTGGCGGCCAACTCATTTTCTGTATCTACAGAGAGAATTCTGAACGGTATACGATCGATCTGCAGAGGGACCGATTGGTTCCCAGGGCGGCAACAGTAGACATGTGCAATTTATTTCCTTCCGAATTCATTTTTTTAACAAATTTTCGACAAATTCATTAATTCGGAAACATCCGAATAAACGAAAACCCATTTAACAAATTTTCTTGAATATTCATAATTTATAATATTCAAAAATTCGGAAATTCGAAAAGTCTTACATCTGAAATAATAACTTACTATTAAATTAATGAATAAATAATAGAAAATAATAATAAAAAAAAGATTTTATTATTGTTATTTATTATTATTAATAAATAGCAAAAAAATTTCGACAAATTCATTAATTCGGAAACATCTGAATTAACGAAAACCCATTTAAAAATTTTTTCCACATATACATAAATTCCAATATTCGAAGATTCATAAATTTGAAAAGTCGTAAATTCATAAATCTGAAATAATAACTAACTATTAAATTGACGAATTAATAATAAATAATAATAATAATTAAAAAAATATTTTATTATTATTATTGTTGTTCATTATTATTATGAATAAATAGCAATAATTTCGACAAATTTATTAATTCAGAAACATCCGAATTAACGAAAACCCATTTAACAAATTTTTCCAAATATTCATAAATTCCAATATTCGAAAATTCGTAAATTCAAAAAGTCGTAAATCTGAAATAATTACTAACTAACTATTAACTTAACGAATTAATAATAAATAGTGATAATAAAAAGATTTTATTATTATTATTGTTATTTATTAATAAATAACAATAATTTTGACAAATTCATTAATTTGGAAACATCTGAATTAACAAAAACCCCTTTAACAAATTTTTCCAAATATTCCTAAATTCCAATATTCGAAAATTTGTAAATTCGAAAAGTCGCAAATTCGTAAATCTTAAATAATAACTAATAAATTAACAAATTAATAATAAATAATAGTAATAAAAAGATTTTATTATTATTATTATTGTTGTTATTTAATATTATTGATAAATAACAATAATTTTGACAAATTCATTGTTTTTGGAAACATCCAAACGAACAAAAACCCATTTAACAAATTTTTCCGAATATTCATAAATTCCAATATTCGAAAATTCGTAAATTCGAAAAGTCATGAATTCGTAAATCTGATATGATAACTAACTTATAAATTAACAAATTAATAACAAATAATAATAATAAAAAGATTTTATTATTATTATTATTAATAAATAACAATAATTTCGACAAATTCATTAATCCGGAAACATCCAAATTGACGAAAACCCATTTAACAAATTTTTCTGAATATTCATAAATTCCAATATTCGTATATTCGAAAAGTCGTAAATTCATAAATCTGAAATAACTAATTAGTAAATTAACGAATAATGATAAGAAAAAGATTTTATTATTATTATTGTTATTTATTATTATTAATTCATTCCGTTCCATTTGTTTAGATTATTTGTTATTTCGGTTAATTCGCAACTTCGGATAAATTCGTATTCGTTACGTTCACTAACAGCCAAATTTGAAAGGAAATTCCAAAACCTTGTTACACTGGTAGACCTTAGTAACATTGGCAGTCTCTTGTTATACTGGTAGACATTAGTAACATTGTTGGTCTCTTGGTATACTGGTAGTCCGACTCCTTAGTAACACTGGCAGTCTTTTGTAACATTGGAAGTCTCTTTTTACATGGCAATCCTTAACAGCTTTGGAAGGCTCTTGCAACAATGGCAGTCTCTTGTCATACTGGCAATCCTTAGTAACACTGGCAGTCTCTTGGTATACTCGTAGTCCTTAAGGACACTGGAAGGCTCTTGTTATACCGGTAGATCTTAGTAGCATTGTCGGTCTCTTGTTATACTGGTAGATCTTAGTAACATTGTCAGTCTCTTGTTATACTGGTAGACATTAGTAACATTGTCAGTCTCTTGTTATACTGGTAGATCTTAGTAACATTGTCAGTCTCTTGTTATACTGGTAGACATTAGTAACATTGTCAGTCTCTTGTTATACTGGTAGACATTAGTAACATTGTCAGTCTCTTGTTATACTGGTAGACATTAGTAATATTGTTGGTCTCTTGGTATACTGGTAGTCCGACTCCTTAGTAACACTGGCAGTCTTTTGTAACATTGGAAGTCTCTTTTTACACTGGCAATCCTTAACAGCTTTGGAAGGCTCTTGCAACAATGGCAGTCTCTTGTCATACTGGCAATCCTTAGTAACACTGGCAGTCTCTTGGTATACTCGTAGTCCTTAAGAACACTGGAAGGCTCTTGTTATACTGGTAGATCTTAGTAACATTGTCAGTCTCTTGTTATACTGGTAGATCTTAGTAACATTGTCAGTCTCTTGTTATACTGGTAGATCTTAGTAACATTGTCAGTCTCTTGTTATACCGGTAGATCTTAGTAACATTGTCGGTCTCTTGTCACACTGGCAGTGTATTGTAACACTGTATTGAATGTAGACTTACAGCTGTTGTGTTGCTCTTCGGCTGCATTGTTGCTCTCTAACACGAGTAGTCAGTAGATGTTCCTTCCTTGCAAACATTTAATTATAATGAAGCCCCTCCCCCACAGTGGGATCAGCAGGCTGGTATATTGGGAGAACATGGTGGTCTCGGGTCTATGGGGCGGGCCGGACATGCCGGGACAGGTTGTATCTGGAGACACCCAGCATGGTCCCGGGTTTATTTTCCACCAGACTCCCCGGGATATAAATCTGATTGGGCTCATCGCAGATAATCTCCATCACACTGCGCTCCGCCTTCATTCGCTCACACCGATCACAAGCCCGGGATTCCTCATTCCACAAGCAGTGTCACCGCAGACTGAGGGCGCCATTCTGGAACGCACTTTCCAAAAAAAAAAAAGAAAGAAAATTCCGCCTTTCCACGCTCAACACGATTTGTACCTCCTGGCGGCGGCGGCGGCTTCGTATTAGCAAATCTTTGTGTGATTCAGGATGATACGCGCGGCCGCACAAGGCAGGACGCATCAACGCTGACAAGACCTCCCGCTCCGCCTGTCAGCCGCGTCCAGGAAGCCTGTAGGATGTCATTCTGTGGGATGGACGTTCCCATCGCTCTTTTACATCTTCATTTCTCCGTTTTATCTCGGGAGCGAGGAGCGCGGCAGTCTGCGCACTTTCCGACACTTTGTACTGTAAGTGTACGCTCCGGATTTAAAAATGATTTCTTGAATCTGACGAACTAAGGACACCCC
>JBBDGP010005571.1:5000-25979 GCA_037952835.1 Lithobates septentrionalis
CTCCTTCTCAGGTGCACCGTGCAGGGCTCCAGCTTGGCGGCTCTGGTTTTGTTTTATTTTATAGTCTCCTCTCCACAGTCCACACATGTCTGTCTCTTCCCATAACCCCCAACCCGGTGGTGCTCCCACTCTTGACTCCTTTCTAGGATCCCCCTCAGAGACTGTACACATGATAAAAGACAAGAGATGGTCAGAGGCTGCGGATATACTGCACGAGGTGGCCAGAGGCTGCGGACATACTGCAGGAGGTGGCCAGAGGCTGCGGACACGATAGTGTTCTCCTCACCCCCTCACAGTAGCCTCCTCCTCTGTCCACCATCATATTACTTCTCCACATCATCAGTGTGCTGTGTCCTCCTCCTGTGCCCCTTTCACCTCTCCACAGGTCAGGGCAGCACTGTGCTGCCCTAACCTGTGGAGAGGTGAAATGGGCACAGGAGGATACAGCACACTGATGTGGAGAAGTAATATGATGGTGGACACTGGACAGAGACTCTCTGTCCAGGCCTCCCCTGCATGCCACGGCTTCACCCTCCGGGCTCCCAGCGATGTCCTCCTCTCACTCGGATATCCCCCCCCCCCCAGTTTTACTCTCCTCCTCCTCACCCCTGCTCGGCTCCTCTGGACCTCTCTGCCTATCCACCGACCGCCATAGTGTCCCGATCGTCTTTTCGAAAATGGCGCCGGGAGGCGCTATTACATTACTGCGTATGCGCCGCCCGGCCGAGCGCGTACGAGCTTTCCCGAGCCTGGCCAGCTTCGGAACGGCACATGCGCAGTTGCATGGTCGGCTCGCGGCCATCTTTTTTTACGGGCATCGGTGCCCATAATGGACTTTAGCGGGCAGCCCGAAAAAGGGGTTAAATTTACAGGCTGCCCGTAAATCTACGGGCGGTTGGCAACACTGGCCCGGCTTGAGCCGCTATAAAAAACAAAACAAAACAAAAAAAAAAAAAACCAAACACACAGCTCAACCTAACCTGAAAGCCCCAAGAAGTGCTGTACATAGCCACATAAGTATGAGCCGGACCATCAGAAGCCTTAGTGAACAACTGGATCTCTTTGCAGGGGTGCAGCAGACTTCCCTGCCGACAGTATACACAGATTAGCACTGCCGGCTATAGCCTGCGGAGCTAATTGAGTGGAGAAAACCAAATAGGGTAGTTGTACAGAAGCCGATTGGTCTGGCTGAATTTTGATCCACGTATGGCTAGCTATAGAGGTGCAATCGGATCCCCCCCCACCCCCGTCTGAACTGGATCTCTTAGTAGGGTTGCAACCAGATTCCCACCCCCCCCAAAAAAACAAAAAAAAATGTGGATCTTCTAGTAAGGCCAGCCAGCCATAGACGGTTCCAATTGTTTTTCCTATAGCCACGGGTTTCAGGAAAGATATGCACATTTCCCTCAACATCACAAACAGCACTGACAGGGGAATCCCTCCGGCCGGCTGAGAATCAAACTATTAATGAGCAGGCTGAACGTACCCGTTGATGAATCAACTTGGGTACAACCAGCCTGGCAGTTTCACTTCCAATTATTGCACCGGTAGAGATAATCACTGTCATCTCCCAGCCGGGACGGCTTACCCCGCCGGGAGAAGACAGGGATTATCGCTAGCGGCTATAGCAGCCGCTTGCCATGTACACGTACAAGTACATGTACACAGGGCCGTTTGTAGCGTTTCTAGGCAGTTGAGATTAAAAGCTTTTTTTTGGAAAAAAAAACAAAAAAAAAAAAACCCACCACACATGTTCAGGACGGATGTTCAAAGGCATTTGAAAAGCCAAACGCCTGTAACAGCTTGTATATGCGTATAAACGAGGTAACTCGCGTCTAGCCACGTTTTGTTTACAGGTGTTTAATTTTTGACTATTTGGGAAAAAAAAACGCTTCTAAACTCAAACGCGGCAAAACGAACGTTTTTAAACATCGGTTACTATCTGTCAAGTTAAATAGTTCAGGAGAGGTTGTAAAACGTCCCCTGTACATTAAGCCTGAGGGTGCAACTTGATTTTCCCCTCATTAAACAAACAATTAGACCTTTTAGAAAGGGTGCACTGATGGCGCTATATAAATCCTGTTTTTATTATTATTATTATGAAAGGACTGAAACTGCACAGACTGAACCCAGGATCCAAAGCCCCCACCCCATTTTCAATAAAATATTTTAATAAACTATTAGAGCTTTTTAATTTATTGAACAGTTTAAAACTCACAATAGACCAAGGTTGGTTGGTCATTCAAATTTGTTGATTGCATAACTTCTGGCAATTATGGAAGATCGCATGTGATGTACCCATAATACCCGGTGGATGAAAAGCGGGTAAACTTGCTAGCTTTAGGCTAGGTTCACAGAAGATACTTGCACCACAGCACATGATATCAGATCCAAGTTGTAGATGTCTGTATGGGCACTTAAGATAAAAGGTGCTGGTCACAGTTGATTTGGGATATTATAATAGGTCTAAGGACATGCCTCCTGCCCTCTAATCTTTAGATAAAGTCAACTGACCATTTTAAATATTTTCAGCTGACCATTACTCTCCCTCCCCCTAAAATAAGCTGGAGGTGGTAACATTCCTTAGTCTTCCCCCTTCATCCACATAATCTACAGGAAAGAACATCTTTCAGCACTCGGAATATCCTTGTGGCTCTTCTGATGTTCCTGTCATTGTATCCTCTGTAAACATTTCAAGGAATGTTCTTTCAGGCATCGCGCACACAGACGTTCATCAACTTACAAGTTCTCAAGTGTAAAATCCCTGGCACTTTCTGGTGCCCATGGAGCCCCACCAGTGTTAATTTTGGCAGCAAATTTCGATTTAGTTTTAGTCTTAGGACTAAAATAGCATTTTAGTTTTAGTCCCATTTTAGTCTTCTGCAATTATTTTAGTTTTAGTTGTATTTAGTCGACTAAATCTCCAGTACATTTTAGGCCTCTAAAATCTAATGGGTGTAATTAAATTGTAATGACTTAGTTAACATTTCTCTACAATTTCCAAACTCATTATATACTGCTGGAGTGAAAAATCTAATATGTTATTTATTATGGTATTGAGGTATGAACATGCACTACAGACCAGTGTTAATTTTGAATTTCTATTTAGTTTTAGTCTTAGTCTTTTGACTAAAATGGCATTTTAGTTTTAGTCGTATTTTAGTCGACTAAAATCTTTTAGTCATTTTAGTCGACAAAATTAACACTGAGCCCCATGCGCCCCTTACAGCCTCCAATACAAATTAATAGCGGTACACAGCCACACTCTTGTGATACAGAGGCTCTTTACCAAGATTGGTGTAGCAGTGTGTGAGACTGACACGCCGCACCACCGATCGCCACACTGCGCGCCCTCACAGGTGCACGCCGGCAGTTATCCTGCTGGACATCATATGACGCCCAGTCAGGATAACTGAACCACCACCCAGCTGTCATTTTTCTTTAGGCCGGACGGGAAGTGGTTAAAGATACAAGCAGGAGAAGACGTGTAATTAGCAAACTGCATCCCAAATTTATAACTGCCCTTGACGAAGTGGTTTATGCCACAAAACGCATAGACTGCTTGGGCAACCGTTTCTGACTTGACCTCGTTACTATGGACTGATCTATATACTAACTCTTATATCCACAGGTCTTTCATTTTTATTCAGTTACACTATATTACCAAAAGTATTGGGACACTTGCCTTTACACACACACGAATGTTAATGGCATCCCAGTCTTAGTCTGTAGGGTTCAATATTGAGTTGGCCCACCCTTTGCAGGTATAACAACTTCAACTCTTCTGGGAAGGCTGTCCACAAGGTTTAGGAGTGTGCCATAGGCTCTAATAGGCGTCAAAAAAGGGTGACCTGTGAGCGCCATGCGTGGCGCTCGCAGTTCACCCAGGTGTGTTAGAACAGCGAATGAATATTCGCTGTCCGAACACTGAACCGCCTCTCCGCCAATCAGGTGCTCAGCTCTGTTATCCTTGACCTGATTGGCTGAAACGACAGGCGCTGATTGGACGCCTGATGGGAGGAGAGAAATGGAAAGAGACACATGAAGACACCGCCGTCACCCGCTGCCCCACCGAGACAGGGTAAGTGCTGGGCAGACAGCGAGCGGGCAGGGTCACAGTGGCAGCGTTTGATTTTTTTTTTTTGTTTGCGCCCCCCAAAAGTTTTGAGCACCAGCCACCACTGCTGCTGTATATTCATCTCATTTCATGATTAATACTTAAAATTGTTTTGTTGTATGGAGCAAGAAGGGGGGGGGGGGTGTTAAAAGTTATATGTTCCAGCTGTCAATCAAATGCAGTAGGTGCATCACATCATGTATTCTTTCATATAACCTTACTACAACCTATCATGCTAATGTACCATAAACTGTATGGGACTGGGCTTAGGTTTGCCATCTGCTAATAGAATTGTGAACAAAATTCTAAAGTTTTAGAAACGCTTGGTCAATTTTCTAATGGTTTAACCATAGTGACAAGAAAATTTGAAGGAGCAGAATGGAAAATTCTAACTGTGAATGTTGTTTTTGTTCAGGGAAAGATCGTGGAATATGGCAATGAAACCCTTTTAATATGTCTGGGACTTCATTCAAAATTAGTTGACTCTGGAAAACAAGAAGGAAACAAGAAGGAATGTTCTGATAGGAATTTTCGTAGGAATGTTCCTTTGCAGTTCTACTAGCGTATGCTGTTAAAGTGATATTAGACCCAAACACAAAAATATAATATATTGCAGCTCACCAATTCTTAGACGCGATGGCTGCATTGGTTTTCTTTTTGTAGGTCCCCCCCCCCCCCCTTTATTTTCACCTGCTCATCCTGACAGTGAATCTGTTATTTTTCTACTTCCTTTAACAGACCAAGCTGTCCAGCAAAACTGGCAATTATAGGGCTGAGATAAACCATTTAACACTGACGAGGGATGCTTACAATGGTCAGCTAAAACTCCTTTATGTAAAACCTTTGTCCCAAAAGGCGAAAAAAAACTATTGTAACTGCTTAAAAAAAGTGTTAACTGAAGTTCAGGCTTTTGATTAGGTAGAATTTGTTAATCAAGTCCTTCTAAATCTGTTGGTACATCTAACACTTCCCTCTCCGTAGATTGACAACGCTGCTGTCCAAAGGTGTCTCCGTTGTTCCTCTGTCCAGGACAGAGACACCCTAATGCTGGCTGGTCACTAATATAAAAGTTGTCTGCAATATTTCATTTTAAAAACATTTGTTCCATTTTCTAATCATTAGTGGGGTCAAATCTACGTTCGTTTTCAAATGTAGTAATGAGAAAATACAAAGGAGCAGGCTGCAATTTTTTCAATGAATGTGGTTTTCATTGAGGAAATGACATTCATCCCAAAATTAATTGTTACAAGCAAGATTAAATTTTAATGTACTATGGAATAACATTCAAGTCCTTGAATGACCTAAAAATTTTCATATGAACGTCTACTAGTGTATTGCAAGCTTAAGGCTCGGATCACACTAGTGCAACTTGTCATGCGACTTTTTGTGTCGTGAGTTGCACGACAAGTCAAAACCCATTTACTTCAATGGCACCTATTCCAATCTATGCAACTAAAGTCGGAGGGTCTTTAAAAATGTTCCTGCACTACTTTGATGCGACTTGAGTCCCATGGAGTGTAAGAAGCTGCATTTAAGTGCCCCTTCCCTCTAAATTGTAAGCTCTAACAAGCGGGACCCTCTGATTCCTCCTGTATTGAATAGCATTGTAACTACTGTCTGCCCTCATGTTGTAAAGTGTTTGTTTTAGGAGTTAAGGAGGGGGTAAACGTTTGAAAACAATGCAAATACTACCAATCAAAATAAATATCACTACAAGTGCACTAACGCAGCTTCAAATCACTTTATGCTTTTATTTCATAAAGCAGATCAAAGCGTTGCTATCCAAAATAGCTGATTTTATTTATTGTATCACATCGGGACAAGGCTGAATGCCGGTTGCTCAGGATGATTACTACACTCTGCAGACCCTGAACTTTGCACTGCGCGCTGATAAATGAGAACAATAGATTTAATTACGCGAATAGTAAAAATCTAACAAGGGAACACTCCTACTCAGGCTGCGTCCGTTACAAATTTGGGCATGGTTCTCCAATATAATGGATTAAATACAAAGGAATTTGGCAATGCAGCAGCATCCGCAGATGTGATTTTTATTGTTGCAGTTTTCTACAACTGGTACATGAGATATTAAAGAATTCTCTACTGAAATGTGTAAATTCATTCTTCCTATCTGATTGTATCCCCCCCCCTCTCCCTTCCCCCGCTGCCCCTCTTACCAGTTGTCTCTGGACACAGTATGGAACAGCCTAATGGCTGGAGCCAGGGAGGATCTCATGGTGAGGATTTGGGATGGAGCAGGTCCTGGTGGTAGGGTGGTTGCTGTGCTGGGGCTCCTGGCTGCAGGATCACATGGCTCTGCTGGGGTCCTGCATTATATACTGTGGCATCACACCCTCCCAGTGCAGCATCAAACAGCTGCACAAGCAATGAATGAGACTAAAGAAACACCATGTGACCACAGGGGACATGTGATCACCATAGGCAGGACAAAAAAAAAAAAGGACCGCCCACATTAACCCTTGCAACATCTGGCTGGGTGCTGAGCAAAGTTTGGGGTGGATATTGCTCAGTCACTAAGTGATGAGTGTGTAGCACAAGTGTTATGTCAACAGGAGACTGCAAGTGATATATATACATGGGTGCCTGCTTTTAGCCTGCTGGCCATGTGCACAGATTATTTCATTTGTTTTTCTTTTAAGATGTTTTATTTACATTGCAATCAAAAACAATAAAAATGATATACTAAGGCTCGGTTCACATAGTTTCGATGGGAGTGAACGCTAGCGTCTTAATAGATGCTACTGAAGTCGCTCCGACTTCAGAGCGTACTCCCTGTACTACTTTGATCCGACTTGGTAGGTGACCTGTACCATAGAAATCAATGGAAGTCGACTCCAAGTCGGATCTCTCTGTAAAGTCAAGCGACTTTGCAGGGAAAACCCCTCCCTCCCCCCCTCCCTCCCAGAGAGCTGATTGCCCCGTGATTGGCCACAGGCGAAGTCGCCTGTCATGGAGGCGACTTCAAGTCGCCTTGTAATTTGCTGAAGTCGCGATGAAGCCGCGTTGAAGTCGCGGTACAAAGTCGCGCTGAAGTCGTGTTGCCCCAGTGTGAACCGAGCCTGAGTCAGCATGATTGAGTTATTATTATTATACAGGATTTTCATAGCGCCAACAGTTTGCGCAGCTCTTTACAAAATGAGGGCAGACAGTACATTTACAATACAAATCAATACAGGAGGGATCAGAGGGCCCTGCTCTTTAGAGCTTACAATCTAGAACAGTTGTATGTATTCTCTGCATGCGCCGACACATCCCCACGATAATGACTCATGCACACTGGGCTGTAGCACAAATCCCTATGACCTGGGTTCACATTGCAGCGGTTTGGCATGCAATTTAAATCACATGCCAAATCGGCAGCTATTGCCGGAAATGGCACCACCTGAGTTCCTGTACTACTTTTGGCGACTTTAGGGCGATCTGAATAGACATCTGCGCACAAATCCACACAGATGTCTGTCAAATCGCCCCCGCAGTCGGACTGCATTGCCGGTTGCGTTAAGCCAAACTCGCACGATTTCTAACCCGCATCAGTGTGAACCTGGGCTAAGGCTGCTTTCACACTAAGGAGCTTTTCATTGCACTTTTGCGTTAAAAAAAAGCCGCTGAAAGGTCCCTTCCACACGGGGCGGATCCGTTTAGTGGACTCCGCTAGCTCAGCAGGTGATCTATACGTTGATTTCCGCTGACCTGGCGGATGACAGGTCCGTCTCTGCTCACTGATTCCTATGGGGAAATCGGACAAAAACAGCATGTCCGTTTACATCAGATCTCATCCGATCCGCCAAGACGGATGACGAACGTATCGCCATACATCTGTCTTGAGTGGATCGGATGGCAGGCGGATGGCAGCGGACACATCTCCGCTGACATCTGTCTGCCCATAGGAGTCAATGGATGGCCCGCTCGGATCCGCCTGAAAAACAGACAGGCGGATCCGATCAGGCTTGTCGCGTGAAAGGGGCCTAAAGCTCAAGAAAAATGCTTTCCTTTCAAATCAAAGAATGTGTTCACACTGGGGCGGTGCGCTTCTGTTGCGGTGAAAAAAAATCCTCCTTGCAGCATTTATGGAGCATGCTTGAGCAATTAAAAAAAAAAAAACACACCAAAAACACACCTTCCCATTAAAGGCAATGGAAAACGAGGCAAAAACACATTCGTTTTTGGTGTGGTTCTTGAGTCACATGTCCTATAAAAAACCACACCGCAAACGTGGTAAAATATGCGTTATTGCAGCAGATCAGTGTAACTGTAGCCTAAACACTCAGTACAGTTTCCAGCTTTTAGCCTATCATCGATCTTAACAGGCTGCTGGCAGCGGGACCGGACGCTGCACCTGTGCCTCAAAAATGACGGCATTTGACGCACATAGGCCAAACACCCCATGTACATGTAGCCAAAGGGCTCTTTCACACTGCTCTGTAGCAAAATTGCGGTAAAAACGCACATGCTATGTTTCAGATGAGTTTCCTGTAGTTTTCTGGTCCGTTTTTGGGTTGCCTGCACCTGTGAAAAATGGACATGTGACTCAAAAACGCACAAAAAAAATCGTGGTGCATTTTTACCGCAATGTTACTGCGATTTCCATTCATTTTAATGGCAAGCTGCGTTTTTGGTGCCGTTTTCAAAACCGCACCAAAGATGCAGCATGCAGGACTTTTCAAAACACACTGCACCTGTAACGCAGTGGTGTGAAGAGTCACATAGGATTTGAAGGGTAAAAACGCAGGGAAAAACGTATTAGTCTAAAGAGCCCTTAGTATTCTCGTAAATCTCTGATAACTGGTAGTTATCACATAGGTTGAGATACAAGACTTCACCAGTGGCAGCCCGTCCATATGAGGTGCTGCCCTCCTAATCCGTGCGCCCGACACCTAATCTACATGCAGGGCGCCGGACACATGGATTCCTAAGGGTTTTTTTTTTTTTTAGAAGCACACAATTATAGCCTGAGGCTCTAATTGGCTTCAAAAAAAGGGTGGGCTGTGCCCCTGAGCCCACCCACTTGTGTGACAATAGCGAATTAATATTTGCCATTGTCTTCCTGACTCTCCTCCCAGCCAATCAGGTCCTGAGACCCGATTGGCCGAGAGGAGAATCGCTCATATTGGAAGAGAAGAGGTAGAAGCGGAGGAGACACAGGGGAAGCCGTGAAGCCGAAGAGGGAGGAGACGCCGGGTGAAGACGCCGCCCAGAGAAAGCGCTGCCCGTGACCTAGATGGGGTAGGAGCAGGGCTGGTGGGTGACCGACCGACGGAGGGGGGGGGGTGCAGGTGATCCATCTGAACTGCGGGGAGGGGGTGGGTGGCGATATTGATTGTTTGCCGCTCCCCCCCCCCCAAAAAAACATAGCACCAGCCGCCACTGGACTTCACATATAGCAAACATAAGGGTCACCATTAGAGCTGTGCACAACAGAAAAATGTGTTTAGTTTTGGATTCAGTGGTTAAATTAAAGTGGATGTTAACCCCAATTTTTTTTTTTTTAATTAAGGCTTGCACCTTGTGCAGTATAGGATTTCATGTCATCTGTGCCCAGTGGTAGGGGGGGGATTGAATGGGATGAGTGGCAGAGGTGGTGGGGGGAATGGGATCAGTGGCAAAGGTGGTGGTTGGGGGGGATGGGATGAGTGGTAGTGGAAGGGGGGGATTGGATGGAATGAGTGGAAGCGGTGGGGGGCATTGGATGAAATGAGTGGCAGCGGTGGTGGGAGGATGGGATCAGTGGGGAGGGTGGTGGTTGGGGGTATTGGATTGGATCAGTGGCAAGGATGGTGGTTGCGGGATGGGATCAGTGGCACCAGTGGTCGTGGTGGTGTGGGTGGATCAGTGGCAATAATGGTCGTGGGGGGTGGATCAGTGGCAGCAATGGTCGTGGTGGTGTGGGGGATATCAGTGGTGGTGGTGTGTGTGGGGGGAAATCAGTGGCAGTAGTGGTGGTGTGGGGGGTATCAGTGGCACTGGTGGTGGTGGTGTGGTGGGGGGGAATTAGTGGCAGTAGTGGTGGTTGGGGGGTATCAGTGGCAGTAGTGGTGGTGGGGGTATTAGTGGCAGTAGTGGTGGTGGGGGGTATCAGTGGCAGTAGTGGTGGTGGGGGGGTATCAGTGGCAGTAGTGGTGGTGGGGGGGTATCAGTGGCAGTAGTGGTGGTGGGGGGGTATCAGTGGCAGTAGTGGTGGTGGGGGGGTATCAGTGGCAGTAGTGGTGGTGGGGGGGTATCAGTGGCAGTAGTGGTGGTGGGGCTGTATCAGTGGCAGTAGTGGTGGTGGGGGGGTATCAGTGGTAGTGGGGGATATCATTCTTCCTTGCAGGCAATGTTCTCTATCCAATGCTCTGCTCTTGGCATGGCATCTTGAGACAAGATCCGGCACATGCCCAGACATACAGTTGTACTCATAAGTTTACATACCCTGGCAGAATTTATGATTTCTTGGCCAATTTTCAGAGCATATGAATGCTAACACAAATACTTTTCTTTCACTTTTGGTTAGTATTTGGCTGAAGCCGTTTATTGTCAATCAACTGTGTTTACTCTTTTTAAAGCTGAGTTCCACCCATTTAAAAGTCAGCAGCTACAAAAAGCTGCAAAAATCAGACACTCACCTGTCCCACGGTCCAGCGATGCGGGGGGGGAAGAAGCCCCGATCCTCTCCTCTTCCAGGTGCCGGCATTATAACTGTGGGCACCCAGCTATGGCTTCACAGCCGGGCGCGCACTGCGCATGCTCAAGCCACGCTGCGGGCTGTGAATGGCCGGGAAATCTTCTGGGACCTGTGACGTGTCCCAGAGGATTTCAGGGAGGGAGGGGGGAGAGGTGAACTTCATTCCGGCGCCGCAGAGCCTGGGGAGGAAGTGGGAGCTGGGTGCACGTAAAAACAGGGTACCCGCTCCTCTCCCAAAAAAATTACATGCCAAATGTGGCATGTCAGGGGGTCACCTGCACTTAAAGCGGAGGTTCACTTTTTGGGTGGAACTCCGCTTTAAATCATAATCACAACAGAAACTACCCAAATTACCCTGATCAAAAGTTTACATACCCCAGTTCTTAATACCGTGTATTGTCCCCTTTAACATCAATGACAGCTTGAAGTCTTTTATGGTATTTGTGGATGAGGCTCTTTATCTTCTCAGATGGTAAAGCCCATTCCTCTTGGCAAAAAGCCTCCAGTTCCTGTAAATTCTTGGGCTGTCTTGCATGAACTGTACGTTTAAAATCTCCCCAGAGTGGCGCAATGATATTGAGGTCAGGAGACTGAGATGGCCACTCCAGAACCTTCACTTTATTCTGCTGTAGCCATTTACAGGTCGACTTGGCCTTGTGTTTTGGATCATTGTCATGTTGGAATGTCGAAGTCCCATACGCAGCTTCCTGGCTGATGAATGCAAATGTTCCTCCAGTATTTTTTGATAACTTACTGCATTCATCTTGCCATCAATTTTGACCAAATCCCCTGTGCCTTTGCTCACACATCCCCAAAACATCAGCGATCCACCTCCATGTTTCACAGTAGCAATGGTGTACCTTTCATCATAGGCCTTGCTGACTCTCCAAATAAAGCGTTTATGTGAGTCAGGGCTGGATGACTCCTCTTGACAGCTCCTCTGGTGCCTCCCCCTGGTCTAGAAAGTTGTAGAAACTTCTAGAGCTAGTGGGGGAAGGTTAGGATGAGCTGTTTGGAATTTTTATGAGGGCCTCAGCAAATCTCCAGTAAAGGGCTGGCAGGGGGTAGGTTTGCCTTATAAATAAGCATGAGCCATGTCAGCACGGGCAGTCAGGTGGAAGATGGAGATATAGTGCTGTGGAGACTTTCGGTGGAGGGGTGACCTTGGGCTGGGGCTAATGTGCTGGAAGGATCCTGCCATGACACATGGAGGAAGCCCTTCCTGGAGGCACGGGAGCAAGTGAGAGGACAGTGTGAGTACAGCAGCACTACTGGGGACTGCCACTTGTAGCCAGTTCTCCCTGAAGACAGTGTTGTGCCAAGTCTTCATCCCTTTCCTGAGAGATCTTCTGCAGAGTGCGCCAGGTGGGATGGTGAGTCAGTCTGGAGGACTGCTGTGAGAAGTTAGCCAGGAGGACTGGTGAAAGGGGCAGCTGCAGCCAGGTGGGTTGGCAGTGCCTGAAGAGGTGGTGCTGGGACCAGTAGCCACAGGAAGGAGATTGCAAGCTGATCACTGCTCTGCTACACAACAAGGGGCTTTGCGTTCCTGCCCACAAAAAGGCTATTTCTAAGTCTGACGATGTCTGTCAGATCGTTTTCAGTGATTTAGCTAGAGTCTGCAAGCAAGTAAAGTGCAGGAGAAGTGTCAAGGAGGCTATATATAGACTGTATATAGGAAGATGTCCCCCGAAGATGTTGCCTAAGATTTGTTGCTGAAGTCAAGTGGGCATCTCATAACTTCCCATCCCCATCCAAGTTATTAACCCTGTTAATAACTTGGATGGGGATGACATCCAAGTTATAACATCCAAGTTATTGTTCTCTGTCTCTGGAGTGCCTGTGAAAATTTGGTGTGCCTGGCTGTGCAGGGTGGGGAATCCCAGTTCACCTGCGGGCCCTTAGGGGGTTCGCTACACTTGCATAGGTTTGGGATCCACATTCTATGTCACCATGAAATGTTTGGATTATTGTTATCGCTTTCTGTTTGTGTGCCGTTTTGTGCTCTGGCAAAGTGTCAAGCCATAAACAGATAAATGGTCATTTAATAAGCCTTAAGTCAAGGTGTGGTTCAGGGGAAGGAAGTCCTCATAATGAAACCAATATAATAATTAAGGTATACTCATAACATTTTATTAAATTGATAAAAACAAAACAGCCGTGTTTATTACTGCATTCAGGACGCCATGTCTGCAATCAGATCATTTTTTAATTGCTCGATAATGACAGCAAAATAAAAAAGTGCAACCCTGTGTGTGCACTACAAAATAGTGCTGTATTTTTCCTTAGCTTTATGAAAAGTCCTGGGTAGAGGAAGCTAATATGCAAATCCCGCGCTGTGGTTTGAACCAGAGTGATGGAGGAGTTTGCCTGGAACTAGATGGAGTGCTAGGTTGTTCTGTGTTACCGTTGTGCTTGTAGAACACTCCCAGTTAGTGTAGGTTGCCAGGTAAATTTAGTTTAGTTCCTCTGTAATCAGTGGAGCAGGGGTTGATTGTTCTGGTCTGCTCCATGTTTTACAGGCTGTTGGTCTGATTGCTACCCCCAGCATTCTAGAAAATGCTAGAATTACAATGGGAGGAAGAATGGGAGTGCAGTTTCAATATTTATAGAAATCCAGCCAATGCCTGGAGAGCAGTGGTGGTGCGTCTATAACGGCGCACAGGCGGCGCCCCCTCTCTACAGCCACCCCCTCTATGACCAATGGATGGATTCATGCATGGCATGAATCTATCCATGGCTGCTGCCGCTACCCCCTATTCAGGCGCATGAATTACAGCGGGGGGGGGGGGGGGGGGGGTGTTTTTGAAGCACCCGATTAAAGCCATAGGCTCTAATAGGCTTCAAAATAGGTGAACTGCGAGCACCATGCTTGGTGCTCGCAGTCCATCCAGGTGTGTTAGAAAAAGGAATGAATATTCTCTTTCCTAACACTGAACCGCCTCTCCACTAATCAGGTGCTCGGGTCTGTTACCAGTCACCTGACTGGCAGAAACGACAGGCGCTGTGATTGGACGCCTATCAGTAGGAGAGGATGGGAGGAGACGCATGGAGGACACTGCCGCCATCACCTGCTGCCCCACCGAGACAGGGTAAGTGCGGCATTCGATGGCACAGTGGCAGCATTTGATGACAAAGTTGCAGCATTTAATGGGCACAGTGGGTGCATTTGATGGGTACAGTGGGTGCATTTGATGGGTACAGTGGGTGCATTTGATGGCACAGTGGCAGCATTTGATGGCACAGTGGCAGCATTTGATGGGCAGAGTGGCTGCATTTGATGGCACAGTGGGAGCATTTAATGGGCACAGTGGGAGCATTTAATGGGCACAGTGGGAGCATTTAATGGGCACAGTGGCTTCGTTTGATGGGCACAGTGGCTGCGTTTGATGGGCACAGTGGCTGCGTTTGATGAGCACAGTGGCTGCAATAGATGGGCACAGTGGCGGAATTTGATAGGCACAGTGGCTGCAATTGATGGTACAATGGCTGCAATTGATGGCACAATGGCTGCAATTGATGGCACAATGGCTGCAATTGATGCTTTTTTTTTCAGAATTTGTTTGCGCCCCCCAAAAATTTTGAGCACCAGCCGACACTCCTGGAGAGGTGTGTCTAGAGAGTGGCTGGAAAGCCCATAAACAGTCGAAAGTCAAAACAAGAGGGGTCCTTCTTGGATCCTGGGTTTAGCAGAGGATTCCACTGGCTGGTGAACTCTGCCCCTCTGGCCAGTTTACTGGAAAGGCCGCCTGGAGGTCATCAAGTTCTCAGCTTGGGGCTATTCTCTAAAGTCTGGAATCTCTCTTTTATAGTCTGGGAGAAGCTCACGGGAGGATGCCAGGCAAAGGCTAGAGGGAAGGATTTCCAGTGGGTTGTGGTATCATGAATCTGGGTCTCCCTTACTGAGAAGTGCCCAGTGGATATCAGAAGGTGACAGCTGATGATGTTGAGGCATTGTGAGTACTGACCTAAGGTCTGTGCCCTGGGGCCTGTATGTTTTTCTCAGCTCTAAAAAGAAGCAAAGTAGTGTATTTATGGAAGTTTTCTGCCAGGATAGTGAGAAGAGAAGTGTCCTCAGTTATTTCCGTTCTTATGTTCAGTTCCCCCCCCCCCCCCCCCCCCATACTCATCCAAGCTCTACTCCGCAAAAGAAAAAGAAAAAAGAAAACACAAAAGACACCCCTAGACTATTTATTTGAGCCAATGGGAAAGAAGAAAATACTGTGCGCCCACTAAGTTGGGGAAACAGGACCAATCAAAATCAGTGGCTCTCGCAAGGGTGCGCTACATGCTAATGATTTTTCCCTGGCAGAGTTACTAGGATCATTTTTTTAATAAAACATGTGATCAGACCAAACATACAGAAGTGACAGCAGAGTATAGACCTAGGTTTGTCCCAAGCATGTTTAAATTCACTTACTGCTGACTAAGGCAGCCCATACCAGCGAGCTGAGCGGAAAAAACAACAACTTTTTTTCCCCAACCACACATTTGAGGAGGGTGGGGGACTCCTCCCACTGAGCTATTGTATTCTGACAGCAGGGACAGAAGGCCCTATATACTAAGACAGGGACTGTAGGTTTGTTCTTAAGTAGAATCTGTTTGTTATTTTATACTGGTACATTTTTAAAGTGTAGCTCCAGCCAAAAAAATCTATTTTTAAGCTTTTTGGAAAACATAGGGAAGGGTTATCACCCCTGTAACCTTCGTTTTGCTGTCTGTGCACCTGTTCACCTCACCTCACCTCACTTTCGGTCCCAATGACAATTGGATATTGAAAATTTGGGGTTTTTAAGGGAAACAAGGATTGGTGATAAATCAGTGGAGGAGACACCTTTTTCCCATATTAACTCTTACAGGAGATAATTTCCCTTCCTAGGGGTAGATTTCCTCTCACTTCCTGTTGTCTCCTTCTGTTTGAAAGTAGGAGTCGTTTGTAAGTTGGATGTTTGAAAGTAGGGGCCTGCCCTATATACTCTGCAGAAATTTGGGCCTTAGGTGTTGGTGTTGCCACAACACTGTAAGCCCTCACAGTTACTCTTGGTGGGCGCAGGAACGGGCCCTGCTGTGAAATATTAGATCAAGAATTGTAATTACATGCCCCTGTTGAACAGGGTGGGAAAAATTGGGCCTTTGGTGGTGGACGGTGTGGTGGTGTTGCCACAACACTGCAAGGCCTCACAGTTACTCTTGGTGGGCGCAGGGACGGGCCCTGCTGTGAAATATTAGATCAAGCGCATGAATGAGCCCTGCTGCAAATTATTGCAGCAAAAATTGTAATTACACGCCCCTGTTAAACAGGGGCAGAAAAATTGGGCCTTAGCCACTGGTGCCACAAAACTGCAACCCCTCACAGATACTATATTTGGAGCGCAGGAATGAGTCCCGCTGCAAAGTATTTCATCAAAAATTGTAATTACACACCCCTGTTAAACAGGGGCAGAAAAATTGGGCCTTAGCCACTGGTGGCAGTGCCCAGAACCAAAAATGTTCTTACAAGCTATCTGCATGAAAATTGAGGAAGAAGAGGATAATCACTCAGCATTAGCATAGGTAGTCTTGAAGGGATCTCACATTTAAAAAAAAATTATTCGGTTACATCAGCATCAGGTGCTTGGTAGCTGGTGATCCAAGACTGATTCATTTATGAAGGTCAGCCGATCGACCGATTCGGTGGACAGGCGCACCCTGTGATCGGTTACAAAGCCTCCAGCAGCACTGAATGTGCGTTCCGAAAGAACGCTGGAAGCAGGACAGGCCAGTAGCTCAATTGCATAGTGTGCAAGCTCTGGCCAGTGATCCATCCTCAAGACCCAGTAACCCAGAGGATTTTCGGTGGGAAAGGTGTACAAGTCTGATCTTGCCCCTAGGTATTCATGCACCATGGAAATCAGACGCTGGCGATGGTTGCTGGAACCGATCATACCTTGGGGCTGTGGACTAAAAAACTGTCTGAACGCATCGGTCAGACGGCCACCTTCTCCACCACTCCTTCTGCGACTGACCGAAGCCTCAGCAAACACATTGTCCAGGACCAGGAAGTTGTAACTCCCAGGCTCTGGAAACGCATTGCACAAACCTTTCTGCAAGGCCTGCCGAAGATGTTTCATCCTCTGCTCCTTCTGCGATGGCAAGATAAGGACCGCAACCTTACCCTTGTAACGTGGATCAAGGAGGGTTGCCAGCCAGTAATGATCCCTCTCCTTGATACCACGAATACGAGGATCCTTCCGCAGGCTTTGCAGGATCAGGGAGGCCATGCAGTGTAGGTTTGCTAAGGCATTCGGTCCCAAGTCCTCTGGGTCACTAAGGACGACATGATCCGCAGCCACTTCCTCCCAGCCACGTACAAGTCCATGGGTTTCTTGGGACTGTAAATGATTCCTTGAAGACTGCTGCTGATGCTGAGTGCCAAGCTCCAGCTCCATGCTGACACAATCCTCCTCTTCCTGTGTGATCGGCAGGCACGTAGGAACACTGTCTTGATAAAGGGGGCCTTGAGAGGTAAGGAAGTCCTCCTCTTCCTCCCTCAGTTCTGCCTCAAGGGCCCTGTCCATTATTCCACGCAGCGTGTGCTCCAACAGGTGGACAAGAGGGACAGTGTCACTGATGCATGCACTGTCACTGCTCACCATCCTCGTGGCATCCTCAAATGGTGACAGGACAGTGCATGCATCGCTGATCGTAGCCCACTGGCGTGGGGGGAAAAAAAACAAGCTCCCCTGACCCTATCCTGGTGCCAGTCGCACAGGTACTCATTGATGGCCCTCTGCTGCGTGTGCAGCCACTGCAGCATGGCCAACATTGAGTTCCACCTGGTGGGCATGTCACAGATTAGGCGGTTCTTGGGCAGGTTAAATTCCTTTTGGAGGTCAGCCAGCCGAGCACTATGACCGACGGAAATGCACGCAGACTTTCCCGGCCTGCCTCAGGACATGAATTAATGAATGAATGATTTGTAAAGCGCTGCAAATGCGAACTGAATCGCCTCAAGGCGCTAAATGCGTTTAGTGTTGAACAGCTTCTTAGAAGAGGAAGGTTTTGAGTTTTTTACTGAAGGCCAGATGTTTTTCTTCCACGCGGATGTGAGTCGGAAGAGTATTCCATAGCCATGATCCCTGGACTGCGAATCTGCGTTCACCCCTTGCTTTGTAGCGGTATTTTGGAACGAGGAGGAGGTTTTGGTTGGGTGATCGCAGATTGCGATTGGGTGTGTAGTGTTTTATTTTCTCTCGGAGGTATTGAGGGACGTTACCTTGTATGCATTTGTGGGTAAGGCAGAGCGTCTTGAATGTGATCCGATACTTTACCGTTAGCCAATGTAGGCTCCTCAGGGGATGGGGAGATGGACTCCAAGGGTTTTTTTCCTGTTATCAGTCTTGCCTCCGCGTTTTGAATGGGCCTGTAGGCACGCAAGCTGATATTGGGGTAAGCCTATGTAGAGTGAGTTTGCATAGTCAAGACGGGAATTGATGATTGTTCCAACTACTGCTGCTTTATCCTTTTCTGGGGTAAAGGGAATGAGTCTGCGTAGCAGGCGGAGTAGATGGTGAGAACCGCTAACTACTGAACCTATTTGTGCATCCATTGTCATTTCTGAGTCAAAGATAACTCCGAGACTCGGTGCTCGGAGGGATGGTCTGTCCGAAGATGGTGGGAGGCAGGGGAGTTGCTAGGTCTGCAAAAGATCTGGGGCTAGAGCCCATAGCAGCTCCTTTTTGCATGCCCGCGGGGGGGGGGGGGGGGGGGGGGGGGGGGGGGGTACCAGTGGTAAGCAATTTTTCACGGGCGATGCCTGGTGTTGGCGCTTCAATCATTATGGCATAATGGTTTATATGGTGTCAGGGTGATTGAAGTGCATTATTTCTATTGTTACATTCTAATATATAATGAAGTAGTTCAACGCACCATAATGCAGAATTAGTGGGAGCCCTGGGCGTGTCACTTGCCACATCTCTTGCCACCAGATGCAGCATGTCACTTGCCACCGTCACCTGCCACTGGATGTGGATTGTCACTTGCCATGTCGCCTGCCACCAGTGGTGGATTGTCACTTGCCAATTTCACCTGGCAGCAGATGTGGATTGTCACTTTCTACGTCTCCTACCCCCATTTGGAGATTGTCACTAGCCACATCTCTTGCCACCATTTGCAGATTGTCACTTGCCACGTCACCGGCCACTAGATGTGGGTTGTCACTTGCCAACTGATGTGGATTGTCACTTGCCATGCCAGCGCCACCAAATGTGCATTGATGCTGCATTGGTGGCACGCGGACAGCACTGGTCCATTTAGTGAGAGCAGGAGATCGGTGATGCGGGGCTGGCAGTAAGAGATGATGTCACCTCGCTGCTTCCCGCCGCACCTCCGACATTGAAGCAAGGGAGTCTGGCTGCAAAGTGGAGCTCCATGAGGACCGTGCTGTGAGGGCAGAAGAGCGCTGATTTGTGGCGGACAGTGAGAGATTATGTCATCTCTCTGCTGCTCGCCGCACCTCGCTCCCAATTTGAAGAGGCTCGGCTATGAAGAGCTCACTTCTTTCCTCTCCTCCGCCTCTCTCATGCAGCGAGCCTGCCTGCCGCAGCAGCCGCAGCCCACTGGTTAGGCAGGGACCCTGTGGCAAGAGACTCGGGGCTATGGGCCCCAGATTCGGGGCTATAGCCCCAATAGCCACCCCCTAGCAACGCCCCTGGTGGGAGGTATCCATGGAGTCTTGGATTTGGGATTTTGGTTAGCGTGTAGGAGGGAGAAGTTCTGTTTTTGACCCGTTGAGTTTGAGGGAACTAATGGTCATCCAGTCATCTATCAACGGGAGACACTTCTCTAGTTGTTGATGGTGTTTTTTTTTGTCCGGTGATGCGAAAGTAGATTTGGGTATCGTCAGCGTATGAGTGGAAGTAGAGGTCTGATTTTTTTTTTAAGATTTTGAGGAGTGGGCGGATGTAGATGTTGAATAGCACTGGCAACAAGGGTGAACCCTGGGGGGACTCCACAGGAAATTGTCTGGGTGTCAGAGGTGAATGCTCCAGTTTCACTGTCTGAGAGCGATTCTCTAAGAAGGATGCAAACCATTTTAGACTCGAATCTGTGGCTCCTGCAACTTCTGTGAGGCGGACAAGTAGAGTATTGTGGTCCACTGTATCAAATGCTGCACTAAGGTCTAGCAGTATCAGGAGACATGATTCTCCTTCATCTGCTGCTTCGAGGGCATCATCCCATATTTTTAGAAGTGCCGTTTCTGTGCCATGGCCTGGGCGGAAGCCTGATTGTAGAGTGTCCAGAAGTTGATGTGTGTCCAGGTGGCGTTGTAACTGTTGTACTACCGCTTCCTCCATAATCTTGGAGATGGTGCTAAGGCTTGTTATCGGTCTGCGGTGGTTAGGGTCCTTAGGGTCGAGATTGGGTTTCTTTAGCAGGGGTTTGACGGGTGCCTTGCTTGAGGGAGGTTGGCACAATCCCTTCTTTGAACGACTGATTTATGAGGTGTGTTATAGGCTAAGCAGGACGGGTTCATTGACTGGGCGATGATTTTGAAAAGTTCCGCGGCCGCTTTATGACAGTTGAGATGGTATTCGAGAAATGTTTTTTTTGGCTGTGAAGATTGCTTTGTGGTATTTCACTGTGAGTACTTTGTAGTTTGTATGATTTTCCTTGGTAGGATTTCTTCTCCATGCTCTTTCAGCTCTTCTACGGTTCCTGCTTGAGTAGGGTGAGAGTGCCATTAAACCATCTTGAGTTTTTTTTGCGGATGAGTGTTCTGCGTTTTGGCGCTACTGAGTCTGCTGTTTGTAGTAGTGTCTTGTTTAGGGAGTTGAGTGTTTGTTCCGTTGAGAGGTTTAAGTTTAGCGATTGTATTTTGTTTGATAATGTGGTTTTGAAGAGTTCAGAGTGCAGTCTCTTCTGAGATCTGTGCCAGTGTGTTGTTGCGTGTTTCTGTTTTTGGAGGGTGGTGTTAAAGGTGATTTTAAATTTGATAGCGTGGTGGTCCGTCCATGGTAGTGGTGTGTTGTCGATTATGTTGATGTCCTTATTCTGTTGGAAGATGAGGTCTAGAGTGTGTCCTGAACCATGCGTAGGAGTATTTATCAGCTGTTGAAGACCTAGTTCTTCCAGTTGGTTGATGCAGACGGTCGCAACAGGGTCTTGGGTAGAGTTTGCCCAAAGGTTGAAGTCTCCAAGTACC